>APFE030741283.1:114884-158147 GCA_000404065.3 Pinus taeda
GAAAATAATGAAAAATCAAGCTGGTAGTCTCGGTTTTGAGATCCAGTGGGAAATCCCTGTGTATATGTGTTTTATGTTTTATGCTCTCGCATTTTTATTTTTCTTGTGATTTAGAATTCGTATGCAGGTGATTTCTGTATGGGGTTAAAACCTACACACACGAAACTAATTAATGAAATAAAACCTATTTATATTTGCAAAGAGATGAAATAGTTGGCCAATGTTTGATTTCATGGGTCCATATAGAGGCAAGTTGAGAGAATAAAGGTTCTACTTTCTTAAGTTAAAAGGGATCATTTAGGTATACCAACAATAAAAACACCATGAGTACTCACACTCACACACATCTAATGCAACATGAATTGAAACAACATTCGTGCCTACATAAAAAAATAAATATTTTCGCAATCATATATATATATATATATATATATATATATATATCTAAATGACAAAGTGAACAAAATGAATACATTCATCATATGAATACAAAACTAAAGTATGAAAGTGATAAATGGCAATCAAATTTCCATGATTCAAACCAAAATAGAGCTTGCATGACAAAGCATTACCACACACATTGAATAAATATTGTAGAGAAAGTATGCAAGGGAGATGTGGCTAGATTGGTGGGCCCTCACAAATAACTATGTCACTTAGATAGGCTACTTAGATCAAGCATGTAACATGAAAATAATTTTTTTTCAAAATACCAACACATCCTTTTGTATTAATATACTCTGAATCAAAATTGCATGCCAACCATCCTAGTTAAACAGTTACCATATTCTAATATAAAGAGTTTACAACATAAAATCATAGATATACTTCCTAATATCCATATTTTCCACATCTTTGATGCATAGAGGTCATGGATTATACAATTGTTTGAAAGATACATATGAATAGGTGGATCTAAGTGATCCCTTGTCTTGCTTGATGAACAAAAACAAAAATTGGTTTCAAATGAGAGTGAAGAATGGAGATCCAAGTGGAGTTCATGGCCAATATAGACAACAAATTTGGCTTGTTCAACTCTAAGCTAGTTCCATATGCAAACTTCAATGAGTCAATTAGATAGAGGGCTATTAGATATGTTTCATATTAATACTTGAGGGTTTTGTCATTGCACATTTGACCCATGGTGAGGTATTCACACAAGTGCTCTTGATCCAATCTAATGAAACTGAGAGCATGCATAAAGAAAAAACCATGTTTTTATTTCTATCCAATAATAGTGAAATCTTCCTAAACTCAGAAGTCGGTCATAGGATCACATGATGGTTACAAAATCTATTCAAGAACCTCGACTAGTAGAAAAAATCCATAACTAAGTCCCTAATCTTGCTAAAAAGTGGAATTAATATATAATATAGATAAATAGTTTGCACCATGGTGTTGGAATTGATGTCAACCCGTGAGCCAATTGTGTTGGGAATTATGTCAGAAATCTTGATGACCTTATACATAATAATTCTTGAGTATTGACGGAGGTTTGAGGACGATGTACAAGTCTTGGTGGTTCTACAAAAGGTTTGAAGTTGGATTGGTATATGAGGAATAATTTTTGGGAAATGAGAGCTTGATTTTCCTTATGTTAGAGAAGTGTCACGATTTTCTCATAGCCACATGGTGGCACTGACCCAATCATATAGTCTTCTTCTTATATGCCAATGCATTTTGCTGCAGGGTGATAGTTAGGTGCTATTGACACTTTATTATAGGTTCAAAAATGTATAACATGAGATTTTATAGTTTTATTTTCTGAAAGTCTCCTTTTGTGCATCCGATTAATTTGAGCTTGAAGCATTATTGATTGGTCTCATGTTGATTTAATCTCAAAAGCATGTGAACACATTCATGTTGTGATCATCATGTTAGTGAGTGGACTTGGTCTGAATAGATCAATTGATTTGTAATTGTGTGCTAATATAGTCATTGATTTGGTTCCTATATGTGTTTAGGTAGTGGAAATATTTAGTGATTGATTGGGTCATAATTTAATTAATTGATAACCTTATCTCCCAAAATGTGAATGCAATTGAAATGATAAGTTATGGATGTATGGAGTGAATCAATTTAAATGTATACCTCCTATGAATCGTAGATATGTTATACATGATGATAAAGGTGTGTGATTATAGTGATATTTTGAAAGCTGATCATGGTAAACATATTGTGCAATTGTTGAGAATAGAATGAGGTATATGCACATGGAGTGAAAGACTGTGTTATATAGGATTTAAAATTGTGGAAAAAATCATCTCCCATAGGTCGGTGGCTAACCGAGAACAAGAGAGAGGCAAGGAACTCAATGCTTTTCCTTAAACTAAATAGATGGTGGAGTAAAGCCTACTTGAAATCCTTCGCACACTTCACTCTTTATTTAGCTTGGAAGCTCCAATTCCAGCTTTGAATACCCAAATCAGTACCTACACAGTCAGATAACACAAGCCAAGAAATTACGAGATCTATACAATATCATCTAAATATTTCATTCAATATATCAGCATGGTATTGAAATATATGGAATAACAACATCACATATAGGAAAACAATGAATTCTTTGCATTAACATAAATGGAAGGAGATTACAATCATAAGTACTAGTTGATCTTGTAGAAGGACTCCTCCAAGTTGTTCTCTTGTCCTTTCCTTGTCACAATATGCTCCTCTAATCGCCCTAAATGCATGAGATAATAACCACTCACTACAATAGCATAAGGCCAAAATCACTCTCCAAAATCCAATCCCCAACCACATAGAAGGCTGGGAATATATGGAGAAGTAGGTTAAGTTGGCAGTTCTTATCCAATTACCAATCTAGGGTTTTATATCCACCTTTGATGGAGGGATAAGATCAAAGGATAAGTGGTGAAAACTCTAAAGTAGGGTAAGATAGGATCTGAACGTTTTATTGAAGGTATGTAGTTAAAACAACTTTTGTAAACTCCCATAATGGGAACCTTCTGGAATATCGATCATTCTCCCATATTTCTAAAAACAACACATGTACAAAGGGGGGAAACCTGCTAGTGACCAACACAAGACACACTGAATCAACCTGTAGGTGATCGCACCCCAATAGGCATACATGAATTGTTGGTCCTAGAATTGGCTAAGATGATGCAGTTTAGGGATTCAATTCTGGGGGGTGAAGGGAACATGCATAGGGATTTGTGCAAGATGGTGATAAGGGAGAATATGATCTTGATTGATCCCATTAGGAGGCTCACTGATCAAATGTGAAAAAATGTCCTATAATAGAGTGTGAACCTGTTACATGTGTTTCTACTAAAAGGATTGATCTTCATACTTTCTTATAGTTGTTATGGAAAAGGTTATATAGTTTGGATAGAATAGTATGATGAATATATATGTGATTGTTGTTTCATCAACTATGTATAGCCAACACAATACTCTATATGGAGAAGAGTGTTTATGTGTGTTTTAGAGGTTGTTTACATAAAATGAGACTCGGTCTATTACAAAGTATGCATAGGTTAGAGTATTCATTTTTATATAATGACAATATTACACATGTATGCTTCATTATGTATGGGTAGAGATAATCTTGAAGCTAACAATGTTTCATATATTAGTTGTAGGGTGATATAGTTTTGAGCTTGAGAGCTCATGCTTTGGCTTTGTATTGTTGTATATCCCTGTAATTATCGTCTTTAAGTTTATATGGTCTGAGTTGTATGTTGGAGTTGTGTCATAGAGTCTATATGGGTGTAGGATTGATGCATAGTGTGTATGGTAGAGTGTGAGTTGGTCTACTAATGCATAACCATGAATTCATGAGTATGTTGTTGAGTTGCTGATGTGCTAAGTGATAGGGTTTTGTATTGTTAAGAGTTATAGCATGGTTATATGTTGATTTTGTATGTGAGGGTAGGATATGTATCTAAGTTTGATGTTGATTATATGAGATCGAAGATTTAGTGTGGATAACAAAGTTTTTTGAGTCAGTTGATAGTGTTATTGATGAGCATAGTGTGAGTGGGTCCAATATTAAAATGCAATTGACATATGACATTTGTATTTAGTCATGTGGATCCTAGTATGAAATATTATGAAACATGGTCCATATAAGCTTGAAGGTTTGGGAACTTAGTAGGCACGCGATGGCTCACAAGAAAGTAGTGACTTCCTCATTAAGGTTGTAGTGATTTCCTTTGGGTTGTATGTTGTGAATTGGGGAGTGGTGGCTTCCAGTAGTTACTGGTCAACAAAGTTCAGGAAGTGGTGGTTTTCATTAGGTAGTGTCCTGTAACAATCAATTTCTCGCATGAATAACAAGTTGGGGTTTACACTTATTCATATTTATGAAGGAACGAAATGAAATATCTATCTAAATAGAAACAAAAAGATGTAATGAATAATAAAAAAATATTAAAAACTATTTACATGTAGAGTGGAAACAAACTAGCTTGAGAAATGGTAGCTTATCGCTGAGAAGATATGTGAAAACTACATGCCTTTTGAATTGTTTTACAATAAGACTCAAAGGCCTTTTAATTATTAAGAAATATTGGAAAACCCTAAACATCCCAAATCTGAACCGTAGGAGGTGAAATGCGAAACTTTTGTGGGCCCCGTTGGGGTTAGTTGGAACACTAACTTCATAGGGTTGTAAGTTAGGCATATGATCTCTATTTGGCACACATGATACATCGCTGAAAGATATTTCTGAGAAAAAAAAATCCCGACAAGCCCTTTCCCTAAGGGCTATGTGATTGGTGTGTTTTCCAAAAATATGTGTCTAGGGCATCAAAATAGCTCCGGAAGATGAGGACCCAAAAAGTTGCCTAACATAGAAAGTTTTTCTATAATTAAAGAAACTGAAAGGAATAATGTTTGGGGTCCAAGAGAAGTAGGCGAGTTGCCACCAATTTCCACATATATTATTCCTTCCCGCTTAGGAAGCAATGGTTCCCATTGCAGTGAGTGCCTCCATGAGATGGGGAAACTTTTGTTACACTTGGTCCTTCGTGAACCACTTCCCTTCATGCAAGAGTTGGAAAACTTTCACAACTTGATATAGTTGGATCCTCTATTGGTAAGGGGTCTTGATCTATGTCTTGATGATTTCATTGGTTGTGTTCTATTCCATGCATTCTAGGTTGACCACTTTTGGTATTAGCTTCCTAGCAATGTCTGATCTATCCAACAATGGTGGAAAGTATGGATGAAAGCGGTACACATTGAATATTGGGTGCAAGCCAAGGAATAAGGGGATAATGAGCTTGAAAGGGTTGTCTCCCATAGCCTTAGTGATGATGTAAGACTCTTTTTAGAGGGTCAAATCTGTTGATACGCTCCAATAAGGAATTCCTTGTAAAAATGAAACTAAAATTTGTCGCCCACCTACAACCTATTTGGAACCCGATGTTGACCATGATGTTATTTGTACCTGGTATTAACTTTATCAAAGATGTCATGAGCCTACTAGAAGCTGTGGTGAGTGTGTTCAATAATCTTGTTGACTTTATCAACTTCTGATTGAACATGTGAAGATTCTTCCTGTGTAGTTTCAAGAGGCAATGCAACATCAATGGGACATAATGGTTGAAATGCCAAGACCACCTTAAAGGGGATATGGCAAGATGAGCTATGAAGAGATACATTATAACTGTGTCTCACATAGTGAAGACTCTCATCCCATGTATATATACAATTATAGTTGTACATGGCTAATATGTGAACTATCATCCTATTGATGACCTTTGTCTAGACATTACTATGGGGGTGGAATGTAGATGAATTGATGTGCTTGGTGGTCAAAAATGACCAGAGGATCAAGAAAAATGCACTTAGAAACCTACTATCCAAATATGATATAATGGCCTTTGACATACCAAAATGTATCCACACTCACTCAAAGAAGAGTTTGTTAGTGGCATCTCCTACAATACTCTACTTGTACACATCCAGTATGGGAAAATTAGAAAAGTTTTTGATGACCAGAAATACACAATTATTTCCATGCATGGTAGAAGGAATGCCAGACATATACTCCATCGAGATGGATTCCTAGTGCTAGCTAAGAGTAGATAGAGGAGTATACATGCCTTACATATTAATGGTTGGCTTGGCATTAGAATAAGAATTACAGGATCTTATATGTATTCCAAAATCCTATTGGATATTTCACCAAAAAATTAAATACTTCTAGAGTACTATTGTTGTCTTCTCTATGAGAACGTTTCCTTCGACCTCACTGCATTACATCTCATCCTATTGATGACCTTTATCTATCCATTACTATGGGGGTGGAACACATATGACTTGGTGAGCTTGGTGGTGAAAAATTACCAAAGGATAAAGAAAAATGCACTAAGGAACCTACTATACCAATATGACATAATGGCCTATGAAATACCGAAATGTATCCACACTCAATCAAAGAAGAGTTTGGTAGTGGATTCTACTGCAATACTCTACTTGCATGCATCAAATATGCCCATATTAGAAAAGTTTTCATGATCCACAAATAAACAGTCATTTCCATGCTTGGTAGAAGGAATGTTAGACATATAATTCGTGGAGATGGATTCCTAAGGTCAGTTAGGAGTAGGCATGAGTATACATGCCTTACATCTTAATGGTTGGCTTGGCATTGGAACATGAATTGCAGGATCTTATATGTATTCCAACATCCTGATGGATAATTGGCCAATAAAAATACTTCTAGAATACTTCGATTGTCCTCTCTATGCCAAATTTTCCTGCGACCTCACTACGTTGCATCTCCTAAATCATCTTAGCACACTCACTTGAAGGAACACAAAAGTGTCGAAGGTGGCATTATTGTATATCTTGATGGTGGAAGTATGGAAATTTCTTGCCATGCATCAAAATATAGTATGTTGTGGTGAATTCTGCATCATTTTTGAAAAATTGTGGCCATCTAGAAATCTCGCGCCCACAAAATTTGAGAACAGTAGTCAGCCCCACAAGCGGTGACCGACTAAGGAAATATGCCACATTATTGTTGCTTCCCTTCTTGTAATTAATGTTTAGATGAAATCATTGTGGACATGTAGAGCATTTTTTATGGTTATCATTTTGCAACATCCTTTATGTCTATATAAACTAATTAGGTTAGTGACATGTGTGGATTATCATCTCCTTCCCCAAAATGTAATGTTTCCATTTCACTAAGATATCATGATGGAATACATCTCTTTATCGTAGGTGGGGTATTTACTAATTGTATCAAAGATTTTATCACTATGGTAAGCTACCAGATGCCCTTCTTGGTTTAGAAATTCACTAATGGCATAGTTAGAGGCACTTGTATCAATTTCAAATTGTTCTTGTAGGTCTCGAAATGTGAGTAGTGGTGTAGAGAAAAGGTAGTGGCTCATTTCAAGAAACACCTTTTGGGACTCAGTACAAAAAAAAATTATTTCACTCCTCCCTCAGTAACTTGATTCAAATCCAAAGTGGTATGAGAAAACCCCAAAATTAACCTTTGATAGAAATTCGCAAGGCCCAAAAAGTTGTGAAGATATGATAGTGTGGTTAGGGCTGGTAAATCCCAAATGACTTGGACCTTAGCTAGATCCACATGCATGCTTTGTTGATCGATGATGTCACCAAGATATAGGGCTTCGTTCACACCAAAGGTGCATTTCTCTAAGTTGGCACATAGTTTGTGTTGTCGTAGGGTTTGAAGGACCTAGTGAATATGTTACAATTGTTGTTCCTAACTCTTGCTGAAGATGAGGATGTCATCCTGATATATAATCATGAATGAGTTGGGGAAGGGATGTAAGATGTCATCCATAAGCCTCATAAAATTTGCGGGGAAATTTGTAAACCTAAATGGAATGACAAACCACTCAAAAAGGCCCTCCTTGGGATTTAATGATGATCTTCCATAAATTTGTAGGTTTTAACTGAAACCTAGTAAAGAAGGTCATCAATTTGTGTGCTTAGATACCTATTCCTCACAATGATTTTATTTAGTTCATGTTAATTAATACAAAGTCTCTAGGTCCCATCCTTCTTATAGACATTTTTGGGCACTGCAACCCCAATCATACATGTCCACAAACCAAGGGCTTCTAAGTCCCTGAAAATGTTTCTTCACACCATAAAGGAACAAGGTCAGCTGATTACATCATCTCCCAGAAGTTCTCCATGGAAAAGTACTTAGAACTGGTCAAAACTGGACCATATAGACTGCCCAGTGTAGAGGGTGCGATGCATCTCACTTGCTTAGTGTAAAAGGCGCGACGCATACTGGAAAGCCCTTCTGTAGGGTGTGATGGGCAAAATTAGACAAATGGCAGAGACAGTTTGCAAGGTGGATGATCATGGAATCTTCTAGAAACTTCTCCTGTGACACTTGCCTCTCTGAATTTGCCCAGGGATGAGTAAGAGACCATCAATCTCCAAGTGGAATCAAGAACTATCAGAGAGAGGACACTAATCAAAATCCCAAAAGTTGACTCACCCCACTACAATCATCTATATATGGATCCCTCCTCACAGAGATCTAGAGGCTGGAATCTTGTATCTTGTAAGGAAGTGATGTTGGTTTCCTGGTGAAATATCAAAGTGTTGGGTGATCTAAGCTTTTCATGAGGTGAAGAAGGGCTTTCATGCTGAGGTGATGACATTGGGTCAAAACAATTGGTTGTAATCATCTTTTCTTTTCTTGATATTAATAAATCTATTCAAGTTTTCCTCCACATTCTTGTATGTTTGATGATATATGCATTTGTGTGCTCAATACATATCTGTTCCTGTATTGCTTATGATTGTAGATCTCTATTCTTCGATAGTATTATGCTGCTTTGATTCCACAGGTACTCTTTGAAGCTGGGTAGACGAAGAAGGAGTGGCGAAGATCTATCAAAAGGGAGAGGAACCAAGCGAGGAACCAAGAGCAAGACTAAGGTTGGTGTCCTTTGTTCCCCTCTTATCTACTTCTCATAAAGGAAAGCGAAAGTGGTTTTAGTTTGTTTGTTTCTAAGATAGCTACCAGTTTTGGTGGGACTAGCAGCTCCAAGTGGACACTAGATTTCTCGATAACAAAATGGCAACTCCGTTGGGGAGTGAATAGATTGTTTGCTTGTCTATAATTGTTTGTTTTATAAACTTACAAACCGAGCCTAAAGTCAAGCCAGCTAGCCTTCAAACTGCATTTTCTATGCAAGTGCAAAGTAGATCAATGCTGCTTCAATCTATCTCCGGGATTTGTTTATAAACTGAACAATCGATTTGCAAACATTCTAATTGCCCTGGTGGTGGCTCTAGTAACCTCATTAGATCAGCCCCTATGATTTATAATTACTGAACATCACTTGCTCAGCCTAAATCCCTGAACTAAGCTGTAAATTGTGACAAAGAACCAAGTTGAAGTCTCATCCCTGTACCATTGCACCTTCTACTCTTGGGAATCTGGATGCATCACACCTCCCATGTGCAGTAGGTGTGTTGCATCGCACTTTACCTGTGTCACAAGTGCACTGATCAGGCAAGACCTCTTTTGCTTCCATATTTTGGTTTTTGTTCACTCTCTTCAGCTTTATTCAGGAGTTTTTCTATCTATGATCAGTACACCTCTGTGGAAACCCCCTTTCTTTCCATCATTTCGCCTCAATTGTGCAAAGAAATGTGAATGTTTTTGTGTATTGTGTGCCATTTTCAGTTCTCTTTTACAAAGAAGTAGCGTAATCGAACTGTCATTTCTTGATTTGGAAGTGTCACAAGTGTCGTTTTCAGTCATAGAAGAGAATCCTATTGTTTTGGATAGTCGATCATACTGTTACTCTTGTATTTGATTTGAATTAGTAGCTTTTGAAGTGTCAAAAAAAAAATTCAATTCGAAATCACAAAGTTTCGTCATTATCTTCCTTGCGTATTTTGAACAAAAATTGTTAGTGTTGTCACTTTGAAAAGATAATTCAGATTTTTACTTAGCATTCCTTTTGTCATTCACACATTAAGAAGGCTGAAAACAAATACATGCATGTGCATTTGAATTTAGACTGCTCGTTGGTTTGATTTAGGATAGTGCATCAAGTGTGTGCTTTGTGCTCTATGTTGAAAGAATCTCATTTCTCTTTCCTTAGTAGCTAGGATTTTCATTGCAGAAAGAAGATTAAACGATTGTTTATCATCTTAGCTTTCATTTTAGGAATTATATATCTACATCATGCGGTGAACCTGAAAGGAAAATTTCTTAAGCAAGATCAACTGTAAAATAAATTCAATGAACATAAAAACACTTTGGAACCTAACGCACAACATTTAGAAGTCTAGGCTAGAGATGTATTGTGGCTTCGTAAAGCCTGGTAACTATCTCTTTCATTGCTAGTTGGGTGATTACTCCTCTTTGAGGTGACAAGTGCCAGTACAGACTTGTGCTACCATGTACTATCGAGTATATATTGGGAGACCACAATAGGATTTATTCTTTATCCTTAGGAAGCTGTGTCTGCCACCCTATCGATCACAATGCACTGAACACAGCATTCAGGAAGATTGACTACCGTACCATAAAATGTATTCTGTAGTTTTGCGATTGGTTTCGTAATCCCTCTATCTAGATTTCCAGAGTAGTCTCTTTCATTCCTTTTCAGACTCCTTAAAGGAAAAGGTCCATCTGAGCACTTGTCACTTCAGGCTCATTAAAAATCTAAGGCAACTAGAGTCATCTTTTGTTTTTTCTCGACTCTTAAAAATTGAAAAAAAAAGTTGTGTCAAAGTGTCTAAAATTTACTTTAATCGGAATAATATCACTATTCCCATGTTGGTCTTTAGGTTGAGGAAAATGGAGTCTACCAACCAAGGATTTCTCCTTGGAGGAAATCCTAGTCCTTCCTCCTCTTGGGGAGATGTTAGTGCACCTCATATGGCCACATTATCACTTCCAGGAATGACGATTGGCTTGCCCATATGGCTCTTCTCTACTTATATCATTCAGAACACCGTGATTCCTGAGCAAACAAGTCAGCAACTAGATGATACTAGAGTTACCCCCAACCCTCTACTTTGTATGTTTCTCCCTCTCCTCCTTCCCCTTCACTTGATGAAGCTGGTAAAGCTGAAAATCAAGTAACTAAGAAGGAGAAAAAGGGGAAGGAGAAGAAGGAAAAGAAGAAGAAAGAGCCAAAGGTAAAAAGGGTCAACCATGCATCATCTAGTGAAAATCCACACACTGCACCATCCAAGCCTAAATCTCCATGTGTCATTTGCAAATGGGACCACTATCATCAAGATTGTCCTTGCATCCCTTGGATCTTAAGGGATTGGTCTCCTCATTTGCATAATCCGGTGTCATCGACCTCTGATGATCATGTTGAAAGTACACCGTCAACTAGTCAAAGCGAAGTATCTGGATAGAAAAGGAAATGTAAATTTCCTTGTAAATTGTGTGAAGGTGATCACGTCATCCACCGTTCTCCCTTCCTTGACGAAGCTAGAAGAGTTTTGGATAACCGTCCTACTTAACTGCTACGGCTTCCTCCTGGATATAAGAAACTCTTGCCGAGTCCATCACTAGTTGAAAATCTGACTGACATACCATTGTGGTCGGTCGAAGCATCTATCATTGAAGATAAACCCGTTGAATCCACACCAGACGAAAGTCAAAAGGTCGAGGTGGCAGTTGACCCAGTCTCGCCTTCAGAAGGTCCATCTTCAGATGATACAATCACTGAAGAGAATGAGAACGACACCGTTCAAATTCTTTTCGTAAACAAAAACTCCGATGAACATGGGGGCAATCTACTAGTTCCTTTACCGCAGGAAGGCAGTTCGTCAGAGTCATATCCGGCCGTCTATTCGGTCCCACCGCCAAGCAACCTAGTCATTTCCTTCAATTGGAATCTGCCAGGCAGACCCTGTTTACTGGCTAGTGTACCATTCTAAATCATTGTACAATCTTACATAATGGTCATCGTTGGTACCATCATAGATGAAGGGGCTTCTATGAGTATCCTTTCCTCAATTGCTTGGAAAGCACTTGGTTCGCCATCGCTTCTGCCTAAGATGAGAAATTTCACAGGCTTCGACAAAGGAACCAATCGACCATTAGGGATCCTTCCCAATGTGCCTATTACTTTGGGAAGGAAGAACATTTATATGAATGTAATGGTAGTCCAAGGACCGACTATAATCTACTCCTTGGGTGCGACTATATTTATAGCATGGGAGCCATTGTCTCCTCACTCTTTAGAGTAATGTGTTTTCCGCATGAAGTTTGAGTGGTCCAGCTCATAGACCAGCTTTCGTTCCCCAACTCACACATTGCTAATAGTCAAATGCCATCCCTAAATTGTCTTTTCACACAAGGAATGTCTCATCAATATCCAGTCCATCCACCAGAAGAACGCGAGTAATTCGGGAGGACATGACTGAAACCCAAGCGGCATGCACCCTAGCATGTTTCGGCAGGAAAACTCTAGGCATAGAGTAGGTTTCTGCGAAGGATATATGACTAGGCCAATACCCGTCCGTATAGGAAGAGGGAATTAGACCCGAATAAGATACCTTCGTTAGAAGGTAGGCCTTTCCCGATAGAACAAATGTCTTGTCTGAAAATTGAGAGGTGATCTAGAAACTCTACTTCGCTATGCCTAGGGGCATGCGAACCTTTTTGCGAGCAAGTGAAAAGCGACCAACATAACGCTAACTATAGTTCCACTAACTTCAACTGCTTAAGTTGGGTGAGTGGTCAAATCGACCATTCGCCTTCGCAGGGGCCAAATGGCATCGGTAAAGTAAAGGAAAAATTTTCCTACCTGACCTTAGTAGTAAACTAACCCCTATGACAATAGTTGGTCATTCATAGCTTGCATGCGAAAAGATACAGAGCAAAGCTTCGAAAGGTGAAATCTCCATAAAAAATGGAATCTATCAATGAGATGTCCTTATTATATGATTGGCACAAGTAGTTTTTATGTGAAGTTCAAGCTTGTTAAAAATTAAACCTAAGAAATGAACAAATGTTTCCCCCAGAGTTTAAGCTCATTAAAAAATGAACCAATCTCCGGTAAATAACCATTGTGAATGCATTATCATCAGCTTTTGAGCCTTGGTCGTGTTCTCATCATCACCTCCACTCTGTTTTAGCCAATCATACGCCTCCGTTTGATTGTTTACCCTTTTGAGGAACATCTGCGACGAGTGATTCTGTTAAGCCATCTTTGTGACACTGCCGTGATTGGAAAATTCCAAACCTTACATGGAATCAGCTGCTACCCAAAATTATCACTCATTCCTCAAAAATCGAGTCTCCTTTAAGCTCTTTGCATCTGACTCATAAAATATGAAAATATTGCCGAGCGATTGGCCTCTCCAGCTCATTAAAGGTACCGGAAGTGTTATCCCTCCTTTAGATTTTAATATTTTTGGACCTGAGGGATTATCACACAAAAAGATCGAGCACTTGTCTTGTTCGGCTCCTTAAAACTACCAAAAATTCATCCCTTTTGTATTATTTTATACTTTTTTGGACTTAAGGGATTATATGACGAAAAAGGATTATGGGAGTTTCCTTTTCGTCCCTTTTCAGACTCTCTAAAATTGAAAAAGGACCGAGTTATCATTGTCTTTAAACTCGTTAAAATCAATAGCGACAAACTTGTCCAAATGGACGAAAATGAGTTTCACTGTCGCTAGGCTCGTTAAAACATAGCGACGAGTTCACCCGAAGGGCAGATTATAGAACAAGCATATGTTATCCTCCTCAAGCTTCATAAAAATAAAGAGGTACTGGTCAGCAATGACTAGCGAAAATTGGGAAGAAAACTTGAAGAAACTTTATTGGTAGCAAGTCGCTCTTGAACATGACACTTCCACTCCACGTCCAAGTTAGGTTGGGTTATTCCGTTCACTGGTTATCTCACCATTGGTCCATTGTATCATCCATCTTCAAGGTTAATGCTACAAATCCATTTTAGTGTCACTAGTATGTTCAAGAGAAGTCGCTCAGAGAATTCACCTATGTCTCATCCACTGCAATACATTCACGCTCCATTCTTTCATGACTATCACCCCAAACCTTGTATCATCAGATCATTTTCACCTCCAAAATAATTTTCTCTGTTCCATGTCATAGATGTGAGATTCATTAAGGCCCTCCTACGATGGGTTGCTTCTTGTCGAAATTATCTCATTATCCAAGAAGTCAACCTAGGAACAACCGTTTCAGTACTTTGAAGCTTGCATGCCTCAATGGTAAGTTTCTCACTTTTGGTGATAGGTTTACATCAATGGCCTTCAACCAAAAGATTTTGTGTGGTGTTCGATGCCAAGTCCCTTTTTCACACCACACAAATTGTATTGTAGTACCTTGAGGGTCATCATCATTATCGGTGATTCCTCTCACGCCTGTTAACATCTTACATCATTGACTGGTAATCAGGTGATGTCTTTCCATGTTCGACTCCAGAACATCTTTCACATGGATCGACTTGTACTCTGAGTGAAGATTGAACGAGTTTGAAGACCTCAGATCTAGTTTCATCCATCTAGGCTGCAATATATTCAAGAATATAAAGACATCAAATGTACATCATTGCACAAATGATCATCTGAATCAAAGGATGATGACTCCATCCGAATCATCAGTTTGCTACACATAGAGTTGTCTATCCTATGTACATGAAAATGAATTTATAAAGCTGAGCATAGGAATGCCCACCTCAGCTAGATCATGAAAAGTATTATGAAGATAATGCATTGTATTATATGTTATTACAAGTCGCCTTCCAGCTCGAAAAAACTTCAGATCCTCATGATAAAGCATTTCACCCGACATCAAAAGATTAACGACCTCATGCTTTAAGGGGCAACTAGTTTAGACAATTTTGGGCACTGCAACCCCAATCATAGATCTTCATAAACCAAGGGCTTCTAAGTCCCTAAAAGTGTTGCTTCACACCCTAAAGGAACAGGGTCAGTTGATTACATAATCTCCCAAAAGTTCTCCATGGAAAACTGCTCAGAACTGGTCAAAACTGGACCATATAGACTACCCAATCCAGAGGGTGCGATGCATCTCACCTGCTTAGTGTAAAAGGTGCGATGCATACTAGAAAGCCCTTCTGTAGGGTGCGATGGGTGAAAGTAGACAAATGGCAGAGACAGTTTGCAAGGTGGATGATCATGGAATCTTCCAGAAACTTCTCCTGTGACACTTGCCTCTCTGAATTTTCCTAGGGATGAGTAAGAGACCATCATTCTCCAAGTGGAATCAAGAACTATCAGAGAGAGGACACTAATCAAAATCCCAGAAGCTGACTCACCCCCTACAATCATCTATATATGGATCCCTCATCACAGAGATCCAGAGGCTGGAATCTTGTATCTTGTAAGGAAGTGCTATTAGTTTCCCAGTGCAATATCATAGTGTTGGGTGATCTAAGCTTTTCATGAGGTGAAGAAGGGCTTTCATACTGAGGGGATGATGCTAGGTCAGAACAATTGGTTGTAATCCTCTTTTCTTTTCTTGATATTAATAAAGCTATTCAAGTTTTCCTCCACATTCTTGTATGTTTGATGATATATGCATTTTTGTGGTGAATACATATCTGGTCCTGTATTGCTTATGATTGTAGATCTCCATTCTTTGATAGTATTATGCTACTTTGATTCCACAGGTGCTCTTTGAAGCTGGGTAGATGAAGAAGGAGCGGTGAAGATCTATCAGAAGGGAGAGGAACCAAGCAAGGAACCAAGTGCAAGACTGAGGTTGGTGTCCTTTTTTCCCCTCTTATCTACTTCTCATAAAGGAAAGTGAAAGTGGTTTTAGTTTGTTTGCTTCTAAGATAGTTACCAATCTTAGTGGGACTAGCAGCTCCGAGTCGACACTAGATTTCCCGATAACAATCCTTCATCTGTATGAGTACAATTGGGCTTCCACCAGGTGAGGAACTTGGTTGAATGTGCCATTTTGGTAGCAACTCTTATATCTACCAATTGATTTATTTAGTTTTAGAATAGACTGATGATATATCATGCCATTGGGTAGAGGCTCTTCGAGAGTCAGATCAATCAAATTATTGAGCTAAGAGTGTTAAGGTACCCTCATGGATGAGGATAAGTTGTTCATGTCTTCTTTCACGACCTTATATACCTACTTCTGCTACATCGAGGAGCCCATCCTAGCCACTAGTGATTGCTTTGCGCAACACTCATTTGCATTTTTAGTGGGGCTCTTATGGAATTCACACTACTTTCCTACATCTTTATTCATCTTCTCAGTATTTTTCTTTGATTTTAGCTTCAATGGGTTGTCCTGGGTCATTACTTCTTGGCTCAGTCCTTTGTTTTGTACCTTGGAGGTGCTTTTTCCCTGCTTAAGATTCACATATATGAATTCCTACTTCTTTTGTTTAAATTTCTTCTTCGTCTTGACAACATATCGATATGTCATGCCAAGCATGGAGATGTACAAGAACCCCATTTATTCATGGATGTATTTCTACATATAACCATGGTACTTGAGTACTAGATGTTTCTTAGATTCCTTGATGCCCAACTTCATGCGTAGGGTATGAAAAATATTTTTGAACTACAACACATCTTGGTCCCTTTCCTATCGTAGTGTGATCCATTTTATGCATTTATCATCATAGCTCTCAACACGGTAATATTGTTCCTTTATAATATCTCATAGATAATTCAAAGTATGTGTGGTTGAGAATAATGAGCATTCATTCTTATCCCTCTACTCATAGTAGGTTTCCCACCAGTCATTAACATGGTCGGAAACTTTGAGGAGTGTGAAAGTATATTTTCCCTATTGGAAAATTTATGGACCAAAAATTATCCTTTTAGTATATTTAACCATCTATATACAACATATGCATCTATCTCGCCTTAACATATGGAAATGTCAAATTTAACTTCTACCTCAAAGGGGGCAATGCCTCCAAAGTGACTTTTAGATGAAGATGTTTTGCCCATTGGTTTAGTATTCCCCCATTAGGAAGTAATGGTGCCCATTACGTTTTGTTCTTCCATGAGATGGGGAAACTTCTACTTGATTTTTCCCTTGGTAATCCACTTTCCTTGATGTAGGCGTTGACCATATTTGACAACCTCATATAGTTGTATCCTTCGTTAGAAAGTGTTCTTGATCTATGTGTCCATGATATGATCAGTTGTGGCCTCTTTCATGCAGTTTGGGTTTAACTCTATTGGTTTAATCTACTTAACAATGTTTGATGTATCCAACAATGGTGGAAAGTATGGTCGAAGGTAGTCCACATTAAATATTGGGTGCAAGCCAAGGAATGGGGGGACATTGAGGTTGAAAGGGTTGTCTCCCACAACCTTCGAGATGGTGTAAGGCCCATATTGGAAGGGTTAAAGCTTCTTATGTGCTCCAAAAATATGTTATTTTCTACAAATGTAACTAAATTTTATCGCCCACCTAAATCTTATGTGACACCCGATCCTGATCATGTTGTTGTTTGCACTTAGCATTGGATTTATCCATGATGTTGTAAATCATTTGGTAGATGTGTTAAATATGTTCAATAAAATGGTGGCTTTATCAACTTCAAACTGAACATGTGTAGATTCTTCTTGTGTAGTTGCAAGAGGCAGTGCAACATTAATGGGATATAATGGTTGAATTCTGAGGCACACTTGGAAGGGTTTGTGGGTAGTCAAGCTATGGAGAGATTTATTATAACTTATTTTCACATAGGGAAGACTCTCATTCCATGTTCATAGATGCTTAGATTTGTACCTACATAGTATGTGAACTATCATCCTATTGATGATCTTTGTCTAGCCAATAGATTGGAGGTGGAATGCAGTCAACATGGTGAGCTTGGTGTCCAAAAATTTCTAGATGCTCGACAAAAATGTGCTTAAGAACCTGCTATCTCAATTTTGTATAATGGTCTTCGGCAGCTTGAAATGTATCAGCACTCGCTCAAAGAAGAGTTTCGTGGTGGCTTCTGTTGTGATCCTCTTCTTGGACACAACCAATATGGCCATTTTAGAAATTATGCTGATCACCAGAAATACACATTCCTTTCCATGCTTGGTAGAAGGAAGGCTAGACATATAGTCCATGGAGATGGATTCCCAGGTTTGGGAGGAATAGGCAGAGGAGTAGACACGATTTTATTTGTAATGGTTGGCTTGGTGATGGCATAGGAAGTGCATCATCTGATATATTTTCCAACACTCTATGTTTTAATAGGAAGTTCCAATAAAAATACTTCTGCAGCACTTCCATTGTCTTCTCTACACGAAAGTGTCTTGCGACCCCACTGTAGTGCATCTCCAAAATCATCTTGGCATGCCCTATTGAAGGAACAAAAAGGTGTCCCAAATGGCATAATAGTGTTTACTGGAGGTGGAGGCCTGCCACTTTCTTTCCATCCATCAACATCTAGTATGTGGTGGGAAATTTTGGATCATCTTTGTAAAGTTACAACCATCCGAATATCTTGTGCCCATAAGATTCGAGAATAGTGGTTAGTGCCACATACGGCTTCTGACTGTGAATGACCATCATTCTCCATAGTTTGACTATGTTCAACCACAATTGAATATGATTGATTATAGTTAACCATCGTTTGAATATGGGTTTACTGTGGTTGACCATCTTTTGGTTATGGTTTGTCTATAGTTGACCATGATTTTACTATCGTTACCATTGCAATGGTGGTTAAACCATGGTTTCACTATGGATAACCATAACCATACACTACAGGCCTTCATGGTTGACCATGAGCATCTGGTATTGTTCAATGAAGTTCACTATGGTTCACTACAGGTCACAGACCATGATTCCCATGGTAAGTTTGGTTCACCATGGTAATCATGTCGACTATTGTTCAATATGATGTCCATGTTGACTATAGTGGACCATGTCAACAATAGTCAACTATAATCAACATGTGTTAATGTATATATTTACTTATAGTCGATACATTATAAATGTGTAGATTCATGATTTATGTGTACATTCTTCTCAATTGTTTGTTTTTTGTAGTGAATGTGTATGTGAACAAGAAACACAAATGGGTGGTCGATCAACCACATTATTGTTAATAATAATCATTTGTTGTTATCTAATAATATTAATTATGGCTGAATGAGGTGAGATAAAATTTACTACGGTAAATATATGGTTGATTAGGGTTGACCATGATTGACTATTTAAACATTGATTGTGAAGATTTCCTACAAAGGTTAACTATGTTTCACTATGTCATGATGTTTTATTTGTGAATGTATTTATGCTTGATTATAGGCATCCTAAACATAATGCCTATAATCATTTATAGTTTACCATGATATTTATGTTGACTATGTTTGACCAAGTCAATCATGATTGAGATGTGTTAATGTTTAAATTAATATATTTTTAATGTGTTAATGGATAAATTAATGTATAGTTATTAATATATTATTATAAGTTTATTAAGATTTAAATAATATTACTAAGATATTAACATAATATTATATATCCATATTAATATTATATCCATTTTACAGTTAAATATTAATAATATATTAAATATTAAATAATTATATATCAATTATGCATTATGAAAATATTGTATTAATAAAGTGATTACTTATATCAAACTATGTAGGGTCTCCTTCTTGAAGTTCTCCATGTGGTATATGGGGTGAGGTGGCATCTAGGACCTTGTGTGATGCATTCTCATAGATCCTACATGTATTCTAATGAGTTACATGGGTTCCAAGGTAGGACATATATATCTTGATATACATATATATGGCTAACTGGAGGTATAAGAATCCTAATACAAAATCTCATATCTCAATGCAATTCTATGGATCCCTAGAGATGGTACACTTTTCCCAAAGTAGAGAACACATTTACAATGGTCGGCTTATACCTTTTATCAATCATTAGGTTGCAAAAAATAAGTTATTTCCCTAAGAGGCTTAGAACAAAACTTAATTATAAAATTTTCGTATGTCTTACAATGGGATGAAACATTTACCTCTTTTAAATGTGATAAGTCTAATATATATTTCCCATATTGCTAAATAATAGATAGTTCCAAAATGATGAATAAGTTGTGAAAAGGGAAGGAAAAGTGTTATGAAATTTCCCTCAAATTTGTATTGATGGTAATGTTCATTTGTACTAGTCTAACTATATTTGAAGAGATAGCAGTCTTCATTCCCCGATTATCGAAGTCATTTAGGGTAGCTTGTATTAGACTTAAAAACTAGAAACTCTACTTATTTTCCTTGTTCTTTACTTTTTCTTTTATCTCATTTTTCAAGTCCATCTTCATTAGATATCCATAAATAAGTATGAAACAAGTGGGAGGTTAATGTGGATTGGGCCATTATTTCTTTTGACGTCCATATTGATTCTTTAGATTGGAAAATGAGAAGAGTCAACTCACATGACCATTCCCTTAGGGCTATGTGATTGGTGTGTTTTCCAAAAAAAATGTGTCTAGGGAATCAAAATAGTTCCGAAAGTTGAGGATCCAAAAAACTGCCTAACATACAAAGTTGTGCTAGAATTAAAGAAACTGAAAGGAAATAATGTTGGGGGTCCAAGAGGAATAGGCAAGTGGCCACCAATTTACACCTAGATTATTCCTTTCCCCTTAGGAAGCAATGGTTCCCGTTGTGGTGAGTGCCTCCATGAGATGGGGAAACTTTTGTTAGACTTGGTCCCTTGTGAGCGACATCCATTGATGCAAGAGCTTGAAAACTTTCACAACTTGATATAGTTGGATCCTCTATTGATAAGGGGTCTTGAACTGTGTGTTGATGATTGGATTAGTTGTGTTTTATTCCATGCATTTTGGGTTGAGCTCTATTTGTGTTAGTTTCCTAGCAATGTATGATGTGTCCAACAATGGTGGAAAGTATGGACAAAAGCGATCCACATTGAATATTGGGTGCAAGCCAAGGAATAAGGGGATAATGAGCTTGAAAGTCTTGTCTCGCATAGCCTTAGTGATGATGTAAGTATCATTTTAGAGGGGTTGAAGCTTATGATAGGATCCAACAAGGATTTTCTTTTTAAATGCAAGAAAAAATTGTCTTCCACCTAAAACCTATTTGGAACCTGATGTTGACCATGCCATTATTTGTACCTGGGCTTAACTTTGTCGAATATATCATGAACCTACTAGCAGTTGTGGTGAATGTGTTCAATAATCCTAGTGACTTTATCAACTTTGGATTGAACATATGAAGAGTCTTCATCTGTAGTTTCAAGAGACAGTGTAACATCAATGGGACATAATGGTTGAAATCCCAATACCACCTTAAAGGGGCTATGGCAAGATGAGCTATCGAGAGATAAATTATAATTGAGTCTCACATAGTGAAGACTCTCATCCCATGTATATAGATATTTAGAGTTGTACATGGATAGCATGTGCACTATCATTCTATTGACAACCATTGTCTAGACATTACTATGGGGGTGGAATGTAGATGAATTGATGCGCTTGGTGGTAAAAAATGACTAGAGGATCAAGAAAGTTGCACTTAGGAACCTACTATCCCAATATGATCTAATGGCATTTGACATACCAAAATGTATCCACACTCACTCAAAGAAGAGTTTGGTAGTTGCTTCTACTGCAATACTCTACTTGTACGCATCCAATATGGCAATATTAGAAAAAAATTTGATGACCACGAATACACAGTTATTTCCATGCTTGGTGGAAGGAATGCCAAACATTTAGTCCATCGACATGGATTCTTGGGGTCAACTAGGAGTAGGCAGAGGAGTATACATGCCTTAGATCTTAATGGTTGTCTTGGCATTGGCATAAGAATTACTGGATCTTATATGTATTCCAAAATCCTATTGGATATTTGAACAGTAAAAATACTTCTAGAGTATTGCCGTTATCTTCTATATGAGAAAGTTTCCTGCGACCTCAATTCATTTCATCTCATCTTGTTGACAACCTTTATCGAGCCATTAGTATGGGGGTGGAATGCAGATGACTTGGCGAGCTTTGTGGTAAAAAATTACTAGAGGATCAAGAAAAACTCACTTAGGAACCTACTATCCCAATATGATATAATGACCTATGACATACCAAAATATAACCACACTCATTCAAAGAAACGTTTGGTAGTGGCTTCTACTACAATACTCTACTTGTACAGATCCAATACGTCCATATTAGACAAGTTTTCAATGAACACAAATACACAGTCATTTCCATGCTTAGTAGAAGGAATGCCAGATATATAGTTCATGGAGATGGATTCCTAGGGTTGGCTAGGAGTAGGTAGATGAGTATACATACCTTACATCTTAATGGTTGGATTGGCATTGGAATAGGAATTGCAGGATCTTATATGTATTCCAACATCCTGTTGGATATTTGGCCCATAAAAATACTTCTAGAGTACTTCCATTGTCTTCTCAATGCCAAAGTTTCTTGTGACCTCACTGCATTGCATATCCTAAATCATCTTAGTGCACTCAGTTGAAGGAACACAAGAGTTTCCAAGGTGGCATAATTTTCTGTCTTGAAGGTAGAAGTATGGAAATTTATTGCCATGCATCAAAATCTAGTATGTTGTGGTGAATTCTGGATCACTTTTTGGCAAATTGTGGCTATCCAGAAGTCTCGTGCCCACAAAATTTGAGAACAATGGTTAGCCCCACAAGCAGTGACCGACTAAGGAAATATACAAAATTATTGTTGCTTCCCTTCTTGTACTTAATGTTAAGATGAAATTGTTGAAGGCATATGGACCATTTTTTATGGTTATCATTGTGCAACTTCCCTTATGTCTATATAAACTAAATAGGTTAGTAATATGTGTGGATGATCATCTCCTTCCCCAAAATGTAATGTTTCCACTTCCGCTAAGATATCATGATCAAATACATCTCTTTGTCATAGGTGGGGTATTTCCTAATTGTATCGGAGAGTTTATCATTGTGGTAGGCTACTGGATGCTCTTCTTGGTTTAGAAATTCACTAATGGCATAGTTAGAGGCACTTGTCACAATTTCAAATGGTTCTTGTAGGTTTGGAAATGTGAGTAGTGGTGTAGAGAAAATGTAGTGGTTCATCTCAAGAAACACCTTTTGGACTCAGTACCAAAAAAAAAAATATTTCACTCCTCCCTTAATAACTTGATTCAAATCCGAAGCGATATGAGAGAATCCCAAAATGAACCATTGATAGAAATTGGCAAGGCCCACAATGTTGTGAAGATATGATAGTGTGGGCAAGGCTAGAAAATCCCAAATGGCTTGAATCCTACCCAGAGATGCATGCATGTCTTGTTGATCAATGATGTCACCTAAATATTGGGTTTGGTTCGTGCCAAAGATGAATTTCTCTAAGTTGCCACATAGTTTGTGTTGTCACAGGGTTTGAAGGAAATAGTGAATATGTTACAATTGTTTTTCCTAACTCTTGCTGAAGATGAGGATGCCCTTTAGATATACAACCACTAATGAGTTGGTGAAGGGATGTAATATGTCATCCATAAGCCCCATAAAAGTTGCAGGGAAACTTGTAAACCTGAAGGGAGTGATCAACACCTCAAAAAGGCCCTCCTTGGATTTAATGATGATGTTCCATAAATGTGTAGGTTATATTGGAAAATAGTGATAAACAAACTTTAAATCAATCTTGGGTAAGCACTTGACCCCCTTGAGCTGGTAAATAAGGTCATCAGTTTGTGGGCTTAGATACCTATTCCTGAAAATGATTTTATTCAGTGCTTGATAATTAATACTGAGTCTCTAGGTTCCATCCTTTATCTATATGAGTACTGTTGGGCTTCCACTAGGTGAGGAACCTGGTTGAATGTGCTGTTTTGGTAGCAAATCTTATATCTACCACTTGATTTATTTATTTTTATAATAGAGAGAAGATATATCATTCCATTGGGTAGAGGTTCTTCGAGATTTAGATCGATCAAATACTTGAGTGAGTAGTGTTAAGGTGCCCCTATGGATGAGGAGAAGATGTTCATGTCTTCTTTCACGACCTTATATACTGACTTCTACTGCATCCAGGATCCCATCCTAGGGGCCACAAATGTGGGCACAATCTTCCCCTTATTTCGAGAGTGTACCGAAAATAAAATAGAATTCTTGGTCCACAAGATGATCTTACTACTTTTCTTAGAAAACATCAAAGACATGGTAGTAAGGAGAGTTACTTTTGGTATCATGTAGAAATTACTTCCTAAACTAATGGTAATAGTGTGAGGCATTGAACAATACGTAGCATGATGCTTCCAAAAGTATGGTTGGCTTAATAATACATAAAAAAACTTCAAGGGGAGAAACATCACATAATACCTCATCCATGAAGGGCTCAATGTTGTAGGGTTGGTGAAACTACTGGCTACCACAAAGTTCTCGCCTTTGGTGAAGCGATCCAATGGTGTATGGATCCGGATGTGGTATTTTTTGTAGAAACAACCACTTCACAAACTCATCTAAGATAACGTTCATTTGACCTCCACTATCGACAACGAACTGTAATGAAAAACCCTTTACCCACATCTATGAGTGGAAGAGATGCTCACCTTATTCTCAATCTTCTTGACCATGGTGATGGAAATGGCGGTGTTAGTTTATGCTTCAATGGTCTATTACTCCTTGTTAGGATTAATCTATGAATGAAAACATGTATATGATTTAGAAGTTTGTATCTTGGCCGCTAGTGACTCCTTCACACAACCCTCATTTGTGTTGTTAGTGGGGCTCGTATGGAATTCACACCACTTTACTGTGTCTTTATTCATCTTCTCCTTATTTTTCTTTTATTTTCGCTTAATTGGGTTGTCTTGGGTCATTACTTCTTGGCTCAGTCCTTTGTTTTGTACCTTGGTGGTGATTTTTCCCTACTTAAGATTCACAGATATGAATCCTTTCTTCTTTTGTTAAATTTCTACTTGATCTTGACAACATATTAGTATGTTGTGCCAAGTAAGGAGATGTAAAAGAACTCCATTTATTCATGGATGTATTTGTACAGACAACCATGGTACTTAAGTAACAAATTTTGCTTAGAGTCCTTGATACCGAACTTCATGCGCAGGGCATGAAAAATATTTTTGAACTCCAACA
This sequence comes from Pinus taeda, assembly GCA_000404065.3. Lineage (NCBI taxonomy): Eukaryota > Viridiplantae > Streptophyta > Pinopsida > Pinales > Pinaceae > Pinus > Pinus taeda. The sequence goes on from APFE030741283.1 coordinate 139,954, forward strand.
CATCTTTGTCCCTTTCCTATCATAGTGTGGTCCATTTTATGCATTTATCGTCATAGCTCTCAACACGGTAATATTTTTCCTTTATAACATCTCATAAATAATTCCAAGTATGTGTGGTTGAAAATAATGAGCGTTCATTCTTGTCCCTCTACTCACAATAGGTTTCCCACCAGTCATTAACATGGGGGGAAGCTTTGAGGAGTGTGAAAGTATATTTTGCCTATTGGAAAATTTATGGACCAAAAAATATCCTTTTAGTATATTTAACCATATATCTACAACATATGCTTCTATCTGGGCTTCAAATATAGAAATGTCAAATTTAACTTGTACCTCAAAGGGGGTGGGGCCTCCAAAGTGACTTTTAGATGAAGATGTTTTTCCCATTGGTTTAGTATTCCCCCATTAGAAAGCAATGTTTCCTATTGCATTTAGTGCCTCCATGAGATGGTGAAACTTCTGGTTGACCTTTCCCTTGGTGATCCAATTTTCATGATGCATGAGTTGACCATCTTTGACAACCTGATATAGTTCTATTCTCTGCTAGAAAGTGTTCTTGATCTATGTGTCCATGATATGATTATTTGTGGCCTCTTAAATGCAGTTTGGGTTTATCTCTATTGGTTTAATCTACTTAACAATGTTTGGTGTATCCAACAATGGTGGAAAGTATGGTCGAAGGTGGTCCACATTCAATATTGGGTGCAAGCCAAGGAATGGGGGGATATTGAGGTTGAAAGTGTTATCTCCCACAACCTTCGTGATGGTGTAAGTCCCATATCATAGGGGTTAAAGCTTCTTATGTGCTCCAAAAATGCATTCTTTTCTACAAATGCAACCAAACTTTGTCACCCACCTAAAACTTATGTGATGCCAGATCCTGATCATGTTGTTATTTGTAATTTGCTTTGGATTTATCCATGATGTTGTGAACCTTTTGGTAGATATGTTAAATATTTTCAATAAAATTGGTGGCTTTATCAACATAATAATGAACATGTGGAGATTCGTCTTGTGTAGTTGCAAGAGGCAATGCAACATCAATGGGACATAATGGTTAAATTCTGAGGCCCACTTGAAAGGGCTTGTGGCTAGTCAAGCTATGGAGAGATTTATTATACCTTTATTTTACATAGGGAAGACTCTCATTCCATGTCCGTAGATGCTTATATTTGTACCTAAATAGTATGTCAACTATCATCCTATTGATGACGTTTTTCTAGCCAACAGATTGGGGGTGGAATGTAGGCAATATGGTGAGCTTGGTGTCTAACAATGACTAGATGCTTGACCAAAAAGCACTTAAGAACTTGCTATCTCAATTTTGTATAATGGTGTTCGAGATCTTGAAATGTACCCACACTCGTTTAAATAAGAGTTTGGTGGTGGCTTCTATTGTGATACTCTTCTTGGACGCAACCAATATGAAAATATTAGAAATTATGTCGATAACCAGAAATACGCATTGCTTTCCATGCTTGGTAGAAGAAAAGCTAGACACCTAGTCCATGGATATGGATTCCTAGGTTCAGGAGGAATAGGTAGAGGAGTATACATGATTTTTGATCTAAAATGATCATACATTAAACTGAAGTAGAATTGATTAATGCCAACAATGAACTCAATGTTATCCTAAGGTTCTTTAACATGAGAACTGAATGAAGGAATGACTTTATGATGGAATCAAAACATAAGAAATATGAAAACAAAAGCAATAAGCAACAAAACCAGAGTGATAATAGACAACAATATTTATTACAAAGTTTGTCACTGATGGACTATGTCTCCGAGTCCGCTCTCAGGATGGGTGTTTGCCTTATTAGGATTGAATCCGAGGATGTCAATTACACAAAAGATGAGCCAGACTGGTTGTGCACACGGACACTTCTGGTAAATGTCACAAGAAATCCTTCTGTATTAGCTTTCTAACACCAGTCATGGTTCCCAATTCTGACTCCTAGTGCTCCTATTACACTGAAAACAAATCAGCCTATGTCCTATAAAATCTACATACAAAACTCTAAAACCACTCTCTCTCTTTTACATGAGAAAAAGGATGAACTTAAAGAGTTCCATGTTCTATTTTGAGCTTCCATGGCTAAACATAACATCTTGTTTAAGCATTAACCATCATGTGGTCTCGGTCTTATCACTAGAGGAAACCTTAGTGCCTAGTCACACGGTGGTTTAATAAAAAATAGTCCAAAGCTCAACTAAAAACCCAAAACTGAACTTTGGATTAGCGCTAGACTACTGGTGCTCAAGTAAAGGCACGAAATAGTTGAACTATTAGCATGTGAATAGTTAGGGCTTAACCAACATCGGACATCTCGTGGCTATCCTTATCTGCATGGTAACCATGCTTCTCACATGTCAGAACCTCCACTCGACTATTATGTTCCTTGCGCGGCTAGTTTCTGTGGTTACACTGGACTATGCAATGAAGACATTGTTGTTCACATGTCACAACCCCAACATGGTTACAAATGATATCCATTGTGGTCTAAACTATAAAATCTGCTCAATTTACTGCAAACCCTTACCTACTCACATGTTCACGTGCCCGTTGTAGTCTTCTCCCCATGCAGTTAGTGACCTGTGGGTCTATTTTATAATTTTATGTGTATTTAGAAGGTTTTTCAATGTTTTAACATGGCCAGTGAGGGTTTTTGTGTTAGGGTTTTAGTAATTAGGCTTGTAATAATATTGTTCCACCATAGCTTTGTAGTGCTAGGTCTTAGTCATAGGTTTTTAGAGCAATGTATTAGCTCTTAGACTTTTAGACTTTTCATTATTTTGTTCCAACAAAAACCATTTTACAACAAATTGTCCCAATGTGACATCAAACCCCCACATGGTGATTACCATAGACCACGTCACTGAACCAACTTTGCAACCAAACCATGGCAAAACTGATGACAACCACATGTCGACAACCAGATACCAAACACCATATCCTTCAAACCCATGAAAACCATATCAACCATTGACATCATTGCCGAAGCTAAATATACCAGACACTGAAAGTTGATGACAGACTAAAACTGTACAACTGATCTTACGAGGTCCTCCTAGATCAATCCTCTCCACTTAAACGCTGTTGGACCACAAAATTTTGACTAGACAGATAGCAAGTGAGGGTAGAGCTCCCTCACTCTCCACATTACCTTGATGATGTACCAACACATTAGATCAACAAGCTGAAACTGATGACCCTAATGATGATGATCATGCAACATTTTGAATCTGTGAATTGTTCCATCCATCTGTAGTACGCACAACTTGTGAAGGTGGTTCAACAACTTGTTATTTACACGGAAATTGACTTCTTTCCATGGAGTACCATGAATTAGTGATTCATAAACATCTTTGAAAGCAGTCTCTACATGATATTGTTCAATACCATTGACATGTACTAAAAATCTACTTTGCGGAATAACTAAAACATTCAAAGACATTCTTGACACCATATTAGCTACTTGACTTGATGTACTTCCCTGATTCCTAATTATTGAGTGAACTTGTTGCAATAAACCCATCAAATTGTAATGTGAAAACTGCTACAACTTAGTTTGACTTTGAAAGTATTGAAGTGGTTTTTGATTTTTTTGAATCATTGTTTCCTCACCCATTAAATGATGTCTCCATTGATTAACACTTTCCCTTAATGCATAAGTTTCCCTTAGATGTACTAGATACTTTGACACTACTATAGAAAATGCTTTGACATGAAAACAAATAGGCTTCCTCTCCACATGAAAAGACGCTTCAAAACTATTTGAAACATGAAATGGTGATACAGTACAAGAGAAATGCAACAATGATTTTCCCCAATACTGACTTCCATCCCTCTAACTTATAACTCCCAAACTTGGACTAAAATGATACATTCTGACATTAGGATGAGGATATTTGGACATCAACTGTAACTCATGTTGTATTTCCTACTTATGTGTAAGATGTTTGGGTTTCTTTAAATAGAAATGAAAAAGTTTCTACCCTCTTGACCAAACTATCTTTATATTGAGACTCACAACCTAATCAAACATCATGTCGATTCTTATGTTCTATCTTTACACGCATGAGTACAAATCTCTTATTTGAACTTATTAGTCACTTCATCTAATTAGCAACAACTAAATTCAAGTGAGTTTTACTTTTATGTTCCTTGACAATAAATTCAACCACATCTTTCTTAAGGTGATATTTATGCTCTCTCCTCGAAAACACTACATCGAGATCATAAAGATAAAGACTTCCTAGGAGAACTCAAAAAATGTCTACTGGAACCACATCTAACTCTACTTCATCAATGTAATTAGTTGTAATGGAAAATTTTAATCAACACTACTTTGTGACATTTATTTGAGTTGATTTATTCAACCAAGCTAATGGATATGGTATTGGGTGATTCCATGTCTCCAAACCCAAGCTCTTAACTAAATATTCAGAAATTTGATTCTAATCCACTGTCAAAAATTATATCTATATTTGTGTGTTTAGAAGTTATCCTTATGTGAAGTAGTTCAACTCTTTTATCCTCATTTGAAGGATTTATGTTTGATGAAGATGCAGTAGTATTAGAACTTGAACCAGTGTCAGACATTTTACCCATTGAAACTATGGCAGTTATCCTCCTTTCATCACCTGAATCGGAGCCTAGATCTTGTTGGATTGATGCATGTTATTTCATTTCATCCTTCTCCTTAAGGAACTTCTTTGGCTTAAGTTTAGGATGAAGTTTCCAACACCTAGATTCATCATGACAAATTCTCTGGCAATGAGAACACGTAGGTATTTCCTTCTAAGTTGTCACTGATTTCTTTCCCTTCAAATTGGTCTTCCTTTCATTGTCATTGGAATCCTTGATTTCCAACTCTTTGGATGATTGCGGTGAAAATTCTAATGGTCTACAAATTGATTCAATATGTATGGCTTGAATACACACTTCATCAAAGTCATCAGGATTAAACATCAATAATGTATGTTGCAAATATGAATGTAAATTGACGATGTACTTTAATAAAGTTTCATGTGTATCCAATGAAATACCAAGTGCCAATTCTTTCTTTCTGAACTCCTGAGTAAACTCCTAAACACCCTACCCTAAGTGCTACCAATAAATAACAACTTGCTGCATGTATCCTAAAGGATAAAATTGTTTCCTAAGAGCTTTTAAAAACTTCTACCATGAAGAGATGAATTTACCTTTCCTCTTTACATCTATTTGAGTTTTACTTTCCCACCAGATTAAAGCTATTCCCCCCATTCTAATTGTAGCTAACTGAGTTTTTGTTTTATTGTCAGAAATGTTCTGAATATGAAAATACACTTCTAACTACTTAATCCAGTTATCTAACTTTTTAGGATTGATTTTGTCGTCATAAATAGGTAACTCAAATTTTACATCAAGTTTCAAAAGAGATGTCTTCTTAGGTTTCTTTTATGTTTTAGATTCTAAACTTGAAGAAGAAGAAGAAGAAGATGATGATGGAGATGATGGAGGAGAACGAGGTTTATCAACCTTGCCTTTACTATTTCCCTTCTTCGATGTATGTGAAGAAGAAATTGCATCTCTCGCCTTCTTATATTCATAGAGTTATCCCAACATCTACTACATGCTCAAGAATTCTTGCTGAAAATGTTCCTTTCTCATCTTATTCCCAGTAGTTTCTCTTGCATCAGATCATGTCATGGTCAATTTATGAGCGACTCTTTGCTTTCCAATATCTGGATCAATATCCTTGAGGATTCCTTCTCCACGCTGTGACTTCGACTTGGTTAACATTCATGGCAACATTCTACAAACACAACCTGCTCTGATACCAAATTATATGATCTGAAATGATCATACTTTAAACTGAAGTAGAATTGATTAATGCCAGTAGTCAACTGAATGTTAACTTAAGGTGCTTTAACGATGAGAATTGAATGAAGTAATGACTTTAAAATGGAATTGAAACATAAGTAATATGTAAGAAGAAGTAATAAGAAATAAAAAAATAGCAATACTAGACAAAAATATTGATTATGGAGTTTGTCCCTGATGGACTACGTCTCTGGGTCCACTTTCAAGATGGGCGTGTGCTTTATTAGGATTAAATCCAAGGAGGTCAATTACATAGAAAATGAACCAGACTTATTTTGCATGCAAGAACTTCTGGTGGCTACCACAAGAAAGCTCTCTGAATCAGCTTTCTAGCGCCTATCGCAGTTTCCAATTTTGACTCCCGATGCTCCTATTACATTGAAAACAAATCAACCTATGTCCTCTAGAATCTGCATACAAAACTCTAAAACCACTCTCTCTCTTCTACATGGGCAAATGGATGAATTTAAAGAGTTCTACGTTCTATTTCAAGCTTCCATGTCTAAACATAACATCTAGTTTAAGCATTAACCATCATGTGGTCTCAGCCTTACCACAAGAGGACACCTTAGTACCTAGTCGCATGGTGGTTTAATTAAAAATAGTGCAAAACTCAACTAAAAACCCAAAAATGAACTTTGGATTAGTGTTGGACTGTTGGTGGTTAAGTAAAGGCGTGGAATAGTTGAACTGTTATCATGTGAACAATTACGGTCTAACCATTGTCAAAAATCTGGTAGCTATCCTTATTTTCTCACATGCCATAACATCCACTCGACGATTTTGTTCCCCATGCGATTCGCTGTTGCGGTTACACTGGACTATGCAGTGAAGACCTTGTTGTTCACATGTCACAACCCCAACACGATTACAATTGATATGCACTGCAGTCTAAACTGCGAACTCTACCCAGTTTACTGCAAACCCTTACTTGCTCACATGTTGACATGCCCACTGCGGTCTTCTCCTCGTGCGGTTAATGAATTGTGGTTGTATTTTATAATGTTATGTGTATTTACAAGGTTTTGCAATGTTTTAACATGGCCCGAGAGGGTTTTTCTGTTAGGGTTTTAGTATTTAGGCTTGTAATAATGTTGTTCTACCATAGCTTTATAGTGATAGGTCTTAGTCATAGGATTTTAGAACAATATATTAGGTCTTAGTATTTTAGACTTTACATTACTTTGTTCTAACAAAAATCCTTTTACAACAAATTGTCCCAATGTGACATCAAACCCCCACATGATGATTACCATAGACCACATCATTGAACCAACTTTGACAACCAAACCCCGATGGAACTGACAACAACCACATGTCGACAACCAGGTACCAAACACCATATCCTTCGAACCCATGAAAACCATATCAACTATTGACATCACTGTCGAAGTTGCATATACTAGACACTGAATGTTGATGATGAACTAAACCTGTACAACTGATCTAACGAGATCCTCCTAGATCAATTTTATTCTTAATGGTTAGCTTGGTGATGGCATAAGAAGTGCATGATTTGATATATTTTCCAACACTCTATCTTCTAATAGGAAGTGCCAATAAAAATACTTCTGCAGCAGTTCCATTGTCTTCTCTACACAAAAGTGTCTTCTGACCTCACTATAATGCATCTCCTAAATCATCTTGGCATGCTTGGTTGAAGGAATAAAAAGGTGTCCCAAATGGCATGATAGTGTTTCCTGGAGGTGAAGGCCTAGAACTTGCTTTCCATCCATCAACATCTAGTATGTGGTGGGTGTAATGTCCCCTAATAATAATAAAGATAATAAATAATAAATACTATAATATAATATTAAAATATAAGAAATAAATGATCAACAATAAGAAAAGGTAATAATAGTAAATAAATAATAAATAATGAAGAAATATAATTAATAATAAATAAATAAAATAGTAAATAACAATACTAGAGTTCTAAATAAATATAAATAAAGATAAACTATAAAAATAGTAAACTAAGTAAAGTTAACAAAAGTACAATAAAACAAAAAAGAGTTAAATTAAGAGAACTATAAAAATAGTAAAAATAAGTAATGTTATAAAAAAGTAAAAAGGAATAAAATAAGAAAGAATTATATCAAGAAAATTACTTAAAATAAAGAAATAAAAGTTGCATGTTGACACATGGAGTGTGTGCATGTGGTTCCCCTTCCAATGTTTGTTGTATTTAATAGACGGTGAGGAAGATGAGAGGGCATTCCATGATTCCATCATCCATTCTCTTGGGAGAAAAGTGTTGCGAGACAAAGGATTTCCTGGCAGTAGTACGTTGATTGAGGGCTCGGGGGTGGCCAGTTGTAGAAAGATTTTGTGCAACTGAGCCTACGGTTGGGTGGAGAGTCGTCCCCAAAACATTGTTGCGGTTAGTAGGATTCAAATAGTGTTCAACTCTAAAATCACAAGTAAACAATATCATTGTTACAGGTAAGTTGTCCCTACCCATATTTCTGAAATTCTATGTTAAATAGTTGATTAATTGTAAATCACCTAATTGATGTAATTATTTGTATATTTTAAAATCGGGGTTAATACATATGGTATCAGAGCTAGTTTCAAATCTGTGCCACCTCTAAATATATATTTGTAAAATAAAATAAAAATAAAAATAATACACATTCTTTTCTCCTTTCACCATATATACATTCAAATTATTATGTTTTTAAAAGTTAAATTATTTTAAGTTAAATATTATTATATAGATTATTAAATAAATGTGATCCCATGGAGCTTGTAACCCTAACGCCATTATACACGATATATTATATTCTTTATGTAGTGATGTGTTATTCTCTTTTCATGGGTGACTTTGGCTTTAACCTAAGTGGTATTTTATTGGTTTCCAATTTTTTTTCTGCAGTTCCCCATGCTTACTCGATACCATATATTGCTTGACTGGAAACCATTCGGAAACCCTGAAATCCCCTCCATATGCATTTTTGACTCGACTGCCATATCGTTGATCTTAATTTCGAAAAAGCTCATCTTGTTTAAAGTGTTGCTTCGAATATTGTCTCATGTGCCCACCATGGCCTTGTTCAATCATGGTGAAAATTAATACAGTCAGTCCACTTAGCAGTTTTGGTTAGTAAATTTACTGCTTTGTCATAAACAACTAAGTCTATTTTTCCTTATTATTAGTCCCTGCCTTCAGCATAGTACAGACTATTGCGATCGATAATCGTTGACTTACTATTAAATCACTTTGACCAAATAATATATTCCCATACATTTCAGGTTTAAACCAATGTTTTAAATAAAAAATTCTGCTCAACAAACTTTTATCCAATGTTTTTGTTTCGACCTCTTATTGCTGGCTCGACTGTATACTTTTCTCAAAACATAGGATAAAGAGTTTAGGGCTCGACTGTGTACTTTTCTTAAAAATTAGGATAAATAGTTTGGTAAGATTGACTCTATACTTTTCCTAAAACTTTGGATAACTAGTTCGAGGTATGGTTGTATATCGTAAGAGAGACACATAGATTGTATGCAGTCCAGGTGTCTAGGTGTCTGTGCTCTCAATCAGCTTCTACTCACCATTTATCACTTCACAACAACATGTTCAGTCACCCTGCCTCGTCTTCATTCATCTTCATGCTTCTTCTTCATTCACAACAATGTGTTCAGTCCTCATGCCCCTCTTCACCCCCTTGAAAACACCTTGATCTTCAAACAGGTGGTCTACTGGTGCTAGTTATTTAACTGGATTTGAAAAAGTCTACTTACTGGTGACCTTTCTATTATCGACTCTTACATCAAAGTAAGTTCATCAACTCTTACCTCTCTTTTTTTCGGCTGCTACATCAAAGTGAGTTCATCAGGATAAGCTACACAATCTGTTGATGCTTCGTGTTTCACCACTGCCCCTGCAATCCGAATAGTAAGTTTCACTAGCAGAGTAGTAGCACAAAAAGCTAATAAAACGTTGATTTGATTTTGATTTTTTTTGTTCTGTGATCTCCTAATTTCATGACTCTCTGTGGCAAACCAAAGTACTAAACTGATAGCCAACTCCACTAATGATTATATTTTTTCCCTCTAAGCCTAATTACACTATCCTTAGACAGCTTTGCTTCTAAAGAAGCCAATTGGGATTGCAGCTCTGCTATTTTCACCGGAAGTCAATGATTACTCTTAAAGAACCATGGATAGGATCTGGAAGTCTCTAGTTTTCTTTGTACACCATGCTCCTTACTGCATCACTTCTATGCTTGGCCGAAAGATCTTGTGACGGATCATCTAATAATTAAGATTAATAAGTTTGAATGAGAAAACGCTTTAAATTTTTCTGAGAATCTCTGAGTATCTCTTATCTATGTACATAATAAATCGAAAGGAAAAATGATCTTTGTTACACTTCCAACCATACCTAAAGATTGAATGTTCCATCATGAGACCAACTTTTCTATTTCTTCATTTAACTAGCCAAAATCTATTCGTTGTAATCATGACATTAATTTTGTCATTGGAGTAATACATGTTATACTTCTCAAGTTTAGTTTGTTCGAAGTTTATTCCAAGTTTTCCCATAACGCCAAGATCTTTTAACTTCAAATAGGCAGTAAAAGTAATCAGTCTATAATAAAACTGCATTAATTTAATGACATTGTCATTCCCAAAACTTTTATTTACTAACAAGAACTTTTGGGGATCATCGTGTGGCAAGAAAAGTGTGAACATGCATCTGCCTGAACATTTCTTTCTCTGGATCTTGCAACAAATGCAAGGAGATATCAATGTTGTGAAAGCAGAGTTGTCTCAGTTTCTCACATCATGGAATTCGCTGTGTATAGTCGCAGTTTTCTTAAACAGGATGGAATCCAGTGAAATTAGAAGACACTTAATGCAACAAACTATGAAAAACATGATAATAAAAGAAAATATAGTTTGTATCCATATGTTGGTTGATTAGGGAAGAAGAAAAGCCCAGTTGGGCATAAGCAATGAAAAGGAAAGGCGCAATTTATAGTAACAAAATGAGGTGATATCATAGATCTAAGTTGCTTACCTGAGAAAACGTAAATGATATCCTTCCCAAGACGCTCTCCTCTCTTCACTTACTTTGTTGCATTTCCCATTGCTTCCATCTTTGTTTGTTGTTGTTGTTTCTTAGCCCTTGTCATAGAGCGAGCCATAGCCCATGGGTTTCTTAGGTTTATTCAAAGGTGATCAAGCTTCTAATTCATGTATTTGTTCAAATCCATTTATTTGAAAACCACACAGATGTGGCTGATAAAACCAGACTTCTTGCAGACTGAACAAACCTATCCAACATAGAAGACCGCTTCCATTGAACAAAAATGGAACAACATCTGGTTACAATTCATCTCGAAACACCTTCTTCTATCATCAGTTACAGAAATTTGAATTTTCTCGGACTTCATGACAGAGGAAATCATGGCTTCCCCAAGCAGCATGAATCTGTTGGCAAACTTAGGGCTTCTCTTTCTTTCCGTTGGCAAATACTGGCATCTCTCCTCATCCTCAATTGCGTCGTGCTTTGGCTTCTTCCCTGGCATTTTGTTACCAACACCTTCTCGTCTTCCACATAAACCTGAATTTCGGACTTCGTCAGGCATAGAACGTCGGCATAGAACACTTAATCCTTGCGTGTTTCTTTAATGTCCATTGTTGTAGGTTCCACTCCCTTTTTCTCCTCATCGCGTTGGTCATATGACCGCCCGAATGGAATTGTGATCTTCTCCAGTTCTGCCTAGAAGTGCAGTGGTGGGCTCCTGGCCAGAGCGTGATCTAGCTAAATCTTCATCACTCAAATCTCAATCTGAAATACCACTGAAAATAATTAAATGGACTAGGGCTATCTATGAAATCAAGTGCTCAAATCTCAATCTGAAATACCACTGAAAATAATAAAAATGGAATAGGACTATCTATGAAATCAAGGGAGATGGGAAGCAGAAGCATCACAGAGTAGGAATAATGCATGATAACGATATCTATGAAATCAAGGGAGATGGCAGGTGGAAGCAACACAAATCCACAAATATAATGCACGGTATATCAATGGAACCATTCTATAAAGGATAAGAGTCCTTTGTAAAATGGTCCTGAAGAAACAGATTCCAGGCAATGGGGCGAGTGGGTTGCATCTATGCCCACATGTCAGGTAATTTTTTTTTTTCAAATATTTTTAGTCTAACTATAATTTTATCGTTTCATTCAAATAAATAAATAATATAGAGATACATATATAACTTTATGTAAATATAAAAATTAAGTAATTAAAAGATAAAACATGAAACAAAACTAATCGAGCGTTATATATGCATGCAATGCAAGTGTCGGCACCATGAGGTAATATGAACAAATGTTGAAGTCTGTTCGAACCATGTTGGGGACGATTCACACTCTTCTTTCATTTTACGTTAATGATTTTAAATGCGCTTCCCCATGCGGGTTGGATTCTTGCCACTAAAGGGGATAGAACTGTTCACTATGTTCAGAAGTTTCCAAGATTGATTTAATGTTTGTAATTTTCCATAATGATCTCTCAGCACATAAATCCAAGGAGTAACACCAGCAGTTCATTAACATTTCTCAGATAAATTTTACAGAGCATTTCCCAAATGGGTTTCAGGACGATCAGTTTCAGTAGATGGATCCTTCCTTTGAATAAACACAAGGCAGAGCAGTGCTATATATGCATCCTAGCTGAGAATTCCACCACAGTTCCTGTGGCAAGACAGTGGTTGATAGCCATGGCATTCTACATTGAAAACCCTTTGAACAAGATATTTTTATGATAAGAGATGCAGACTTTATTTCAATTTTAATTTCCCAAAAATAATAGTATATCTTGGCATGACCAGACCAATGGTCTCAGGTGTAGGTAGCCATTACTACGGGGCAAAGCTTCTAATAATGGCAAATCAGAAAAGATAACCATGCTCTTCCTGGCGGTGGATAAGAGGGACTCAAAAGGCTTCATTTTCAGTGAATGATGTTTGAATTCAACCCAATATGAAAGGTAAAGTTTCACTAATTTTAAGATTTTGAATCGATTCTCTTCTCAAATTTTCAAACTATGAATTGATTAAGAAAAAGTCCAAAATCCTAACAAGCAATGTTCACCTATGCATTCTTTGCATTTTTTACTGTATTTGACTGGAAAATTATCAGCAAAATTGAAAGCTATTTGAGTTCTTGTTCCAGAACCTCTTCTTGCAGGCTAGCTACAATAATGGATTTTATAAATCATTGTAATATCATTATCTTTATAATTTTTGTATCAGTCATTTTTTATAGTACTTTTTCCATTTATTTTTGCCATCTTGCTTTATTATACAGTATGTTAATGATGATAAATATGAAATCCACATAATTTCTTCACAATTCAATTTCAAAGCGCATTTCCTCCTAAGAATACAATTATAAGATGTAAAGTGTTTAAAACCCCTCAAAGTGTACGCATCGACCCAATAGTGCTTTAAGAAGACATTTCTGCTGAAAAATTTGAAAAGACATTCTTATAAACACAAAAAAATCTCTAAATAAATCTGAATGATCTGTGAATCATTATTTTGCTATAACCAAATTTACTATCCCAGTGAAGCACAATACAATTTATCAATGTCTGTGATCAGAAAGTATGTCCACCCTTGCAACTACTTCAAGTTGCTGATGCTTCTAGGTTATAACACATAATATATACTTGTCTTGATCTCCTGTCATTCGGCCGTAACTACAATTGCTTGCAATCCTTGTTTCATAACTCGAGTTTTCGCTAAGTTAACTCTTCTCTTTGGGATTGTCGCGCTGTAACTGAGTTATATTCTTTTGACTTTAACTAACCCAGATACAATTTAATTTTGCTATTCAAAATCTAGTATCATAGTTACTTTGCTGAAGCTATGTTGATATTGATTTTTTGGAATTCCTCAACGTTTTTTTATCTTCAAAGTGTGATTATTAGTTTTTACTAATCACGTTAAGGAAATACGTTATTCCTCTTTTCGTTCCTTAAATTTCCCTTGCGAGTAAAATATATGCTAGAAATTCATTGTTTTGCTTCCACTAGAAATTAAGTTTAAAATATTCTCTCCTTCCACTAGGGACCTAGATTCTAAATTTATAATCTTTTTAATCATATTGTTTTTAAAGGTAGAAGCTATTTTTTTTTATAGTATTTAAAATGTAATATATGATATTATTTATATTATAGTAAATAAAATTATACTTTTAATATGATACATAGTTTATACTTTATAAGAGGAGATAATATACACCCTAAACTCAAACTCCTATGTGCCTAAAATTAAGAAATTTTCTAAAGGAAAGATTTTATTTAAGGAAAGATTTTATTATTTTAGAAATGGAAGTTAAATTATTTTACTTATATAATAATAGATAAGAATAATATCATTTATTTAGTGTTATTTTATATTATATAAAACATGTATTAAGTATAGTATAAAAATGACTCACCAAGTTTTAAGGAATGAGAAGGAATTTATATAATGTGGATTTAGTCATTTAATAAATTAGATAATAGAGCTTAAATTTGTTTAATTATTATTAAAGTATTATGTTGAAATGAGTAATAAAAATTGAATTTTTTTATTTAATATTAAGATATTATGTTGGGATTGACAAGTTATTATTTATTGGATGTAGGAATATTTATATTATTTTTACGTATAACATTTTTTTGAAGTGTGGTATTTTGAGTTAATAAGAAATTTGAGTGTAAATTAATTATTGATAAAGAATTTATTTGAATATTGTAAAAAAAATGATTGAAAATTGAATAAAAAGAAACCTAGTAATCATGATGTGGAATAGTTGGTTAAGGAAGATGAAGTGATTGAAATTTTGGGTTCATGGTGAATGTTGATAGTTTATTAGTTGACTTTTCTCTAAGGATATAATTTCTTGGAGAAGGGAGAATGGTAATGAAATCCTGACTATGGGCAAGAGACCATTAGATATGAAGTGATGTATAGTTATATAATATACTCAACTAACTGAGGCAATATGAAGAAGTAAAGAAGACATTATCTATTCACATAAGATGTGGAGATATTATAAGTGATCAAATAGAGAAAATAGTAGAACAATTCACTGAAGATACACATCAAATGAAGTCGAATATGGAAGAAAAATAATTTAAGATGGTATGTAATTAAGTTGGAAGGACAATAAAATATTAGTAGAATGAGATGATTGAGTATTAAGTATAATGAGACAACATTTTTAAGAAAGGAATGAAGGTTTCTAGGTTTGATCTCCAAAACTAGTAGTATTTAGGAATGGAAGAAGGTGAAATGGAAGAACTTATACAATTTCCTATAATGATAATGAATGGTAACCTTGTAACAATACCGAACTTGGAAGGAGGATATAAATAGAAACGATTTAGAGAAAGACACACTAAGTGAGTAGAGGCGTCATAAACTAATATAATAAATCAACGAGGAGAAATAACCTATCCTAGAACATGATAACAAATTTTGGAATAGTTAAAATATTCTAAAGGTGCTCCCTGAATGGAAAACTCAAGGGAAAGAGGTTGTGGAATCATATAAATATTTTCGTATAAGAACATGGTGAGAATCACTATAAGGTTGATTTAAGGATGATGCATAGAAGGGATGAGACATTGATGATCAACTAATGAAGTTGAATAACAAAGAAGGTAATTTTCAAGGGCCCTGAGGGATATGATAACATTGGATTACAAAAGTGAATCAATGATAAAATAGAGCGTTTGGACGAAACAAGTACGTGATCGGAGGAACAGTAACAACATTTCCATGTGTAAAAATTTATGCATTTAAGAGAGGAGGAAAAGAAACCATGATGACTCAACATGAGAAATGAAGGCCAATTTCGTATTTCCATCTTTGAAGCTAGTAGACATGGAATATTAGGAAATTGAGACTACTGGAGAAAAAAAAATGTTGGAAATAATACTGAGAGGGGGGTGAATCAGTATTATCAAGTCAAATATTCCTTTTCAAAAACAAACGATATACGCTACTTCAGTTAGTTAAACCCGCGTATATACGTAACTATGTAGAATAAAAACCGCGTATACAAAGCAAACTTTACTTTATCTTTCTGATGATGATTGTTAATCTCT
Organism: Pinus taeda; assembly: GCA_000404065.3. Taxonomy (NCBI): domain Eukaryota; kingdom Viridiplantae; phylum Streptophyta; class Pinopsida; order Pinales; family Pinaceae; genus Pinus; species Pinus taeda. The sequence goes on from APFE030741283.1 coordinate 155,946, forward strand.
GATGCAGAATCAAATAACCAGTAACCAGAGACAGTAAAACAGAGCAGAAAGACAATCACGCACAAGAACACAAGATATAAGGTGGAAACCCAATGTAGGTGAAAACCACCTGCTGCAATTCGTCTCTATCTTCTTTTAAATTAGAAAACTCCTTTTACAATGTACTGGTGCAGTCCTTTAACAGTACGCAGGCTGCAACCTGCAGAGAGCTACAACCCTCTCTCCTTCTCCAGTTTCTCCTAGAAGGGAGCTACAACCCCCTTTAGCTCTTGCACTAGCCAAGATACTAGTACGTAGGTGCTGGCCTACAGAAGGCTACAACCTTCTCTTTCTTCCAAGGACCACGTTTCATAAATTTTCAGACTAGATCCATGAACATCAATCAGTCATCAAGAATTTCTCCGTCAACCAATCTCCTTTCCACCAATTAGATCTGAATCAAGTAGATACTTTTCTGAAAGTTGTACCCAAAACACAGTAATAGAAACCACACACCAAAATCTGAACCCAGAACACAGCAACAATAAACAGAAGCAGCTAGATCACAACTTAAAGTATATACGCTATTTCAATAACCTGCAACATGCGTGCATACACTTCCGTGTTTGGAACAAACTGCGTATACGTGGTTTCCATTCACTGAACCAGCGTGTATACGTGCTTTAGCTTCACTAAACCTGCGTACAGATCTATAAAAGATAATTCGCTCTTTCAAATATTCAGGACGCTAATTAACCCAGATTATCAGTGGTATAGATCAAGCAAGCGCCACATATAACAAACCAAAATCATACAAGGATATTATCATTAAAGCTTAAAGATTAAGACCCATCAATAGAACTTATCCTTCTTTTCGCGCTAAGGTTCCTCCTTTAATCAGATCCAGATCTGCACCATCACCCAATTACCAGTATTCTAGATCTACCGCTTTTTCAGATATTCAATAATAAATCAGATGAAACTTTGCCACAAGATCTCCTTCCTCTTTTATAGTCTTAGGCCTTCCACAATACCACGGTCCAAAACCATAACATTTCAATACCATGAACCCAAAACTAGGGATCAACACATTTGACGAGACACCATTGTCCAAAACCATAGGTTCAAATCCCAAGGACTAACTACCACGGACCAAGAGTAAGTTCCCCAACATATACGCGCTTTAGTAACGTATAACCCGCGTGTATACGCGTTTTCGTCTAGATGAACCTGCGTATATGTATTTTTCTTCTTTCTGAGTGCCTGAACTGAGATCTGTCACCAAGTTGAGTTGCCATCAAGGACAACACCAGAGCCATAGCATCAAACCTATGCCATAATGCCAACAATCTCCCCCTTTGGACTTGATGGCAACACCAAGATCCTCTTTCATTCTCCCCCTTTGTCATCAAGGGCAAAGTGTTGTGCTCCCCCTGAGTACATGCTGAAATCTCTGTCCTGCTGTGCTGACCATGCTCCCCTTGACTGTAGGCAAGATCTGCGAACCATGACATATACATCATAAAAGACCTTCCTATCACCAAAAGACTAAATACATACATCCTTCACCCAACCATGTGGGGATCATCCACCCAACCAAGTGGGGATACATCAAAAAATTACATATGACAACCAAGTACATTGTATCTTAATCCCAGCCATAGTGGGGAAACCAAAAATAGGTCGTTACATGACCTTGACACCATAAAAGAGATACATGACATAGAGACGAAATATGTAGAGCAAGACTTATGAAAGTCACCAAGAAGTAGCATCTGTCAATCACCATTCAGATCAGCAACCATGATTTCTTTCTGTTCTCCCTCTGCACTTGTTCCACCAACAACAACTATGAACAAGAACCACAAGCATCTAAGATAATGCCAACAATGCATCATTAGAAGTTTATCTGCTCCCCCTGAACCAGTGCTAGATGGTCTCTTTCAGACCCATATCAGACAAATTCCAACTAGAGCTTGTCCCTTCTGATATCCATCAAACCTCCATATACGCTACTTTCTCTGCACCAACCTGTGTATGTACGCGGATCCTCCTCAGAAAACTCACGTACACCCCTTTTTCTCTGAAATAGACAAATTTAACAACAAGATGATGCATCAACTACTCCCAGCTTTTGTCTGAGACATTCAAAAGTTTCCCTGGGTAGTGGTTTGGTGAGAATATCAGCAACTTGTTCCTTAGAAGGAACATACTCCAATTTGA
>APFE030741283.1:170707-195609 GCA_000404065.3 Pinus taeda
GGGTGAATCAGTATTATCAAGTCAAATATTCCTTTTCCAAAACAAATGATATACGCTACTTCAGTTAGTTAAACCCGCATATATACGCAACTATGTAGAAGAAAAACCGCGTATACAAAGCAAACTTTTAATTTACTTTATCTTTCTGATGATGGTTGTTAATCTGTGATGCAGAATCAAATAACCAATAACCAGAGACAGTAAAACAGAGCAAAAAGAAAATCATGCACAAGAACACAAGATATAAGGTGGAAACCCAATGTGGGTGAAAACCACCTGCTGCAATTCGTCTCTATCTTCTTTTAAATTAGAAAACTCCTTTTACAATGTACTGGTGCAGTCCTTTACCAGTACGCAGGCTACAACCTGTAGAGAGTTACAACCCTCTCTCATTCTCCAGTTTCTCCTGGAAGGGAGCTACAACCCCCTTTAGCTCTTGCACTAGCCAAGATACTAGTACGTAGGTGCTGGCCTACAGAAGGCTACAACCTTCTCTTTCTTCCAGGGACCACGTTTCATAAATTTTCAGACTGGATCCATGAACGTCAATCAATCATCAAGAAATTTCTCCATCAACCAATCTCCTTTCCACCAATTAGATCTGAATCAAGTAGATACTTTTCTGACAGCTGTACCTGAAACACGGTACCAGAAACCACACACCAAAATCTGAAGCCAGAACACAGCAGCAATAAACAGAAGCAACTAGATCACAACTTAAAGTATATACACTATTTCAATAACCTGCAACATGCGTGCATACGCTTCTGTGTTTGGAACAAACTGCGTATACATGGTTTCCATTCAATCAACCAGCGTGTATACACGCTTTAGCTTCGCTGAACCTACATACAGATCTATAAAAGATAATTCGCTCTTTCAGATATTCAGGACGCTAATTAACCCAGATTATCAATGTTATAGATCAAGCAAACGCCACATATAACAAACCAAAATCATACAAGGATATTATCATTTAAGCTTAAAGATTAAGACCCATCAATAGAACTTATCCTTTTTTTCACCAAGGTTCCTCTTTCAATCAGATCCAGATCTGCACTATCACTCAATTACCAGTATTCCAGATCTACCGCTTTTTTAGATATTCAATAATAATTCAGATGATACTTTGCCACAAGATCTCCTTCCTCTTTTATAGTCTTAGGCCTTCCACAATACCATGGTCCAAAACCATAACATTTCAATACCATGAACCCAAAACTAGGGATCAACACATTTGATGAGATGCCATGGTCCAAAACCATAGGTTCAAATCCCAAGGACTAACTACCATGGACCAAGAGTAAGTTCCCCAACATATACGCGCTTTAGTAACGTATAACCCACATGTATACGCGCCTTCGTCTAGATGATCTTGCGTATATGTCTTTTTCTTCTTTCTGAGTGCCTGAACTGAGATCTGTCACCAAGTTGAGTTTCCATCAAGGACAACACCAGAGCCATAGCATCAAACCTATGCCATAATGCCAACACAGGTTTCTTCCAGGGTTTCAGTCTTTAGATGTCCTGCATCACAACTTCCTCCTGAGCTTAAATCCACATTCTCTTAACACAGTCACTCTTGAATATCGACTGTGATCCTTCGAATGGATTCAAGTGATCCATTACGATCCTTCATATAATTCTTCTTCTCTATGTTATGCTCAAATTCCACCTGCAACCTCTATTACATAGAACTTACTCTAGTTCACACACAGATTATAACTAAGTTACTCGATACACACACATAAACTCAGAATCGAGTTAGTTGTATTAATAAACAGGTATTTACATAAGAAATCTGTCCTTGGCCTGATATTTTGTATCAGTGGCCTTTGTTTTCCTAACTACCCATAGGCTTACAATCAAACCTCTAACTCACAACCTTTAACTATCTAACTTGACTATGCCTTTTAGGCTTACGTTTATACAAAAGGATTCTATAACCAATTCCTGGTTTAGATCCATAAACTTCTCAACAAAATCCTAAAATCTCATCTTTATCCCCAAGGATCCTATTTAATGTACAAATGAAGAAACCAACTCCTAATCTAAGATTTACAACTGATTCTCAAATCTCACAACTATCCTGAATCTCTCATGTTCTCCAACATTTGAAAACATTTACAAATATGCCTCACTATACTTAATTAAATCCCTATTCTAGCTTCTCTCATTAAAATCACTCAAAACCTTAATAATTACATTAATTAAACACTTAGGAAACCAACTTCCTTAAAACACAAGACTCCCCTATGTCTACTAAAATACAATGATTCTTCTAAGTTGAATGCTCCTGCATCAGACTCCCAAAGTAGAAAACATTCATGATCTCCTGATTATGTGTCTTCCTATATTGATAGAAAACCTCCAGGGTCCCAAACTTTAGTTTGTAGTTGTTTGAATGCTCTTCACCTTTGCTGTTGTTGTATGTCTGTTGTATGTCTGTTGTCTTCTGTTTCATATTTCTCTCCTTGTCAATTAGGTCCAAGTTCTGATTAATCATCCTTCCTGCTGCTGTCAATCTTCTCCATATGGACTGTTTCATCATCAACTACCATAATTCTTCAATCTCCATTTCCAACACATCCTTGGGCTGGGCCATACTCTGCCACTTACTATTACCTCTTTCTCTTTGTTTCAGGTTGTTTCTGTTGTCCACTAACTCTTCAATCTTTTTTTCTTCTCTTCGAAGTTGTCGAATTCTTACTCTTACTCTTACTTTTTATGCATTCCTTTCATCCTTACCCTCTTTCACGATTATCTCTTTTTGCATTGAATCTTGAATTTCTAACATTCTCTCTAGCAATTGAAAATCTCTATTCCATGGATTAAATTCTTCCACAAAATCCTCTTCTACCATATTTACTTGGCTGCTCATCTATGCCAAATTTCCTCCAGCATCTGCAACTAAACCTACACTCACAAAACAATTATTAAAATTGAAAACATAAGGCCTCACTGCCTCTTCTTCCTTTGGCAACACTTCAGTATGCTACTCTGATTTCTCCTCTTCTATCAACACATCAATACAATGATCCAACCTCTTTAAATAATTCTCTAATTTACTCTCAAGACTATCAATTAGTCTCCCCTCCACATCATCTGCTCTAATGATGTCTTTCTGCTCTTGTCCACTGTAGTGAACTCCTTCCTCTGCAATCACATTGTCATACTCTGAATTTCCTAGCAAATACTCTAGAAATTCAGTTTCTCTGTGACATTTCATAAGTACTTCACCATTACTTATGATTCTCGCATTTATACACAAATTATCAGTTTGAAAATTACAAGGTTCAACAGTCTCAACTGTCACTTCACATATCAGTTCTTCAGACTGAATTTTATCTCCTTTCATAAGAAATTTTTCCTGTGTTTTCATAGCGTCAAACATCAATGTATTACTAAATGCTTAATGCCGCAATAATTCACTGCTTTTCTCATTCAAGAGGCATTCTCCATCATTCTTTACTTCAGAGTTTTTATCTTCTAAAAGCTACTCTTCCATACTTTTGACAACTTCAAAAGATTTCTCATCCTATGCAAAACTTGTAATCACATAAAAATTATTAGATTCAACAATATAAGATTTTACATTCTCTCGTTGGTCTGCATTTGTCCAATAGTTCAGAAAATAATAAATAATTTCTTCTTCTTCACTAGAACTTCACCCTGCTTTGGTTCATAAATGGAAACTTCCATTTCCAACTTAGCTTCTTTGATTTTCCCCATTAGCCACTTTACTTGCTTTTGTTGTAGCCTTCTCTATAACTTATGCCACTTCATTGCATTCTTCTCTAATACTCAACCTAGTCTTTAACACATATTTCACTAAAATTGGAATTTTTTTATTACAAGGACATCATTAGAAATGATCTTTTTGGTTATTTTGAAATTCTAGATCCATTGTTTAATTCGAAATTTATTGAAATATGTGTTTCTTTGGTTTTCCTCAAGTATCATCCTTAGTGCATTGAGTTTTTCTTTCATCTCAACAATCTCTTTGTCGAGCTCCTCTTGACTCATTCTCTTTACATTTTCCTTGGCATCCTCCTTCTTCACCTTTCTTTTGTTGCGGTTTTCCTTAGAACCTCTACTATGACTATCAGTAGTAATTTTCTCCTTCTCTATCTTCATGAGCTCCTTACTCACTTACTATGAGCTACATTAAAACATCTTCAATAGCAAGTCCTCCCTGCTGCCACTTACCTCACCAAGCTTTCCTCTATCCTTGGTATTTTGGCAAGCCCTTGGTATTTGAGCACTTCTCTCTGTGCCTTCTAGGCTTCAACTCATATGCATCTTCTAATAACACAACTATCCTCTTGTATTCCAATCACTAATGAAATACTAGGTTATGACCACCTCTTCTTTCACTTAGAAAGTCTTATCAGCTTCCTTCATTACTTAGCAATTCTACCCACATCCTCACTGTGCTTCTCTCCTCTGAGCTCAATCTATTACCATTTCTCTGGTTCTTTCCTTTGAAACCAATTGAGCACTCCTTGCTCTAGGTTGCTGCAATCTTCTCAACTTCTTATGTTGCTACCTATGAATCAATATAAAAACTACAAGCTCCCCAATCTTCAAATAAAATTAAAACAAAACATGTCATCTCACCTTCAAGACCTCTGCATGATCTTGTTCTATCATTCACCTGCACTTTGAATGGATTGTTCTCTATTTCTTGCATCCGCAAATTCTGTTGCACATTTTCTCTGTGTGCCTATTGTTTGTCAGATTAAAATCTAATCTCTTCTTGCCTGTTTTCATCACCATTCACATGTATACACACCTTCAAAACATAATTATGTTCTAAATATCTCATAGACATTTACACAAAATTTCCTTATTCTATTATGATATCAATTGTTTGAACCACAATTCTACTATGATACCAAAATGATGTGAGCCTAAGGTGACAATACCCACATTATGAAAATGAAATTGCATGTCACTAGTCCCAGGCCTTAATCACCTGATCCAAGGTGAAAACCTTCTTAAACCAAGGTTTAATGTTTTTAATTAAGTTTTATGCAGAAATGTTATATTTGACTAACCATAGTTTGACTCGGGACTTTATACACCCTCATAAACTTTAGTTAATCTTTATGCCCCATGCATATTAACCAAACCCCACTCTTTAACTTTTGTTATATTCAAATTTAACCCATAAAACCTTTATCCAATTTATTTCTATTATAATTCTTATATAATGGAAATACTCATAAAACACACATAAGCCTTACCTTTCCGCCAATCCATGACCTTTTCACATTTTCCGACGCTCTACCTTTATCACATTCATCCTCCATCGTTGATTTCACTCCGTCAGATCAATGGTTGTCGTGTCATATCACCACTTAAACCCATTCATCCACCAGAACTCAAATCACTTAACTCACGTTGATAAACTTCTCGTGTCTGCTCAGGCCCAAGCCCTATGGGCTTCAATCTCCACCATTGATCTCACCCTTCAATATGACGGTTGATGATGCACCCGAGCATCGCACATCGCAAATCACATTTTCTTAAGGCCAAGGTTCATCCACTCATGAAATATTGCGATGCGAAATTAATCAGCGATCCCCATTGTTGATCAAAACACACTTGATCCAACAATTAACAATGATATCGGATGAGCCACTTGCACAAGGATTACCTATCTGATAAAGCCATTTCCTCTCTCCTACGACATGCTACGTGTCGACTACTAAATGGAATCGTTTGACCACCCCGAATTACCACTTACCACTTTTGCTCCACTTGCTAAATAGCTTCTGCTTATAAACCCGTCTTTCTTCCTTGACTATTGTACAAGCTGATTGGCATGCGATGACCATTAGATATAAGAGGCCATCAAATCTATGGCTTGTGGGACTTCAACTAGCACACGAATTAAAACGGCCTTAACCCCCACAGTTGACTGTGAACTAAAAGTTGAATATGAGATCGATGGCTAGGATTGAGTGCGGGACTTCAGCCACGATCAAGGAAATTTGTACTCTCCTACCCCCGCAGTTGTTGATCACTGTCAATCTAATAGATCTGTCGATCTACGATCTAGATCTATTCCTTTGCCATTCTTCTTTTGCAAGAACTTGGGTTTGATCTTCGTCATTCATTTCTTGACTCCATTCTACGCAACTTAATCCTAGCTACTTATCACAACACTCTTGCCCGTTGATCTCGCTGATCCAATGGCTCTTATGCATGAACACTTTAGTTCTTCATTCTTCCCTTTACTTCATTTATATGTCGTTTCTTCAGTGTTCTTCTGTGGGTTCTGCTTTCTTCTAGGGTTTCAATCTTTAGATGTCATGCATCACAACTTCCTCCTAAGCTTAACTCCGCATGCTCTTAACATAGTCACTCTTGAATGTCGACTGTGATAACTTTGAATGGATTCAAGTGATCCATTACGATCCTTCATATCATTCTTCTTCTCTGCGTTATGTTCGAATTCCACCTACAACCTATGTTACACAAAACTTACTCTATTTCACACACAGATTATAACTAAATTACTCCATACACACACATAAACTGAGAATCGAGTTGTTTGTATTAATAAATAGGTATTTACATAGGAACTCTCTCCTTGGCCTGATCTTATGTATCAATGGCCTCTATTTTCCTAACTACCCGTAGGCTTACAATCAAACCTCTAACTCACAACCTCGAACTCTCTAACTTGACTATGCGTTTTAGGCTTACACTTATACAAAAGGATTCTATAACCAATTCCTAGTTTAGATCCATAAACTTCTCAACAAAATCTTAAAATATCATCTTTATCCCCAAGGATCCTCTTTAATCCACAAATCAGGAAAACAACTCCTAATCTAAGATTTACAACTCATTCTCAAATCTCTCAACTATCATGAATCTCTCATGTTCTCCAACATTTGAGAACATTTACAAATATGCCTCACTATACTTAATGAAATCCCTATTCTAGCTTATCTCATTAAAATAACTCAAAACCTTTATAATTACAATAATTCAACACTTAGGAAACCAACTTCCTTAAAACACAAGACCCCCCTATGTCTACTAAAATACAATGATTCTTCTGAGCTAAATGCTCCTGCATCACTTAGGGACATGGTTGTAACAATTTGTTTGAAAGAGATTGTAAGGCTTAAAAAATGGAGGAAAACTTTGCCTCTCAACCCCATGAACAACCTTGATAATATCCTTGAAAAAGGGAACCCAAGTGGGTCTCAATTTTGAAAATTGGGTTTGCACAACCCATACCAAAGGAGTCTTGAACATGTTTCTCAAGAGAAATATTTCCAATTAGGTTTAAAATTCTAGCTATAAGAGTTAATTTCTAAGGTTTTGATGAAGAGTAACTAACATGAGTCATCACAAAATACCTAATTCAAACACTAAAACACCATTTTATAAACCCGTGATATGGCATAACCTATTTAAATGATTGAAATGAAGGTCTTAGATCTTTGCTAACATGCTACTTATTGTAAATAACCTTATGGGGATAGTTGTGGTGTTTATATAGTTGAAACCTATCTGAATTTGGGGTTAGGAAGACGAGAAGGTCTTCTCTGTAATTGAGTTTTAGCAGTATCAAGATTTGAATCCATTTGGCTTATATAACTAAATTCAATTGCTAAAACCTCATTATAGAGATCTTAGAGTGTATAAACCAATCACTTTATTTTTCCTATGTTGCGTCATCTATATTGGTAAATCCCTTCTGTTGTGTAGCTTGAACCTTTGGATACAAATTAAGAGGAATATTAACTTCTTATAAAGACAAATATGTGCACATAAATGTGTGTATATGATTAGAGTGAGAATGTATGTATACATCACCTAAATATGAGTTTATATGCAAAATATTTACATAATTGTTGGAGGAGTGGTAACTCTTGGTGAGAATTTAAGTATAACAATGAATAAGTGAATTCTTATAATGTTTGATTTTTTTAAAATAAGAATTCACTTGTATAACTATTGCAACTATATACCTTTATGTAAGATTTAAACATAATTATGAGTGATTATTACATGGATGGTAGAGATTTAAGCTTCATGGATATTAATAGTAGTACTCACAGATCAAGTATTAAGCTTTATCTCCAAATTAGTTATGCTATTTTAATTAATTTATTTAAAATTGTCATATCAACACATGTCATATTGGGCATGTGGTATTGATAAGTCATGGTATTGGTCCATGGTATTGTAGCCAAAGCTAGTTACAAGTCAAGAATTTGCATGGTAAAGTGAGAGTGGATCTTCATGGTTAAGAATATTGTTCCATGTTTTTTAAAATGTACATAGGATTAACTCATATATTAATTCTTTTTATAATTAATAATAATAATAATAATTTTGAAAAGTTATAATTTAGTTCATTTTTATGATTTTTTTTAATCTAAGCAACGTGAGATGTATTATGGCATCAATGTTTTGATTATTATCATGGATTGATGCCTTTTGGAATTTACCAACCATTTAATTTATATGGTTGTGCTAGCTTATATTTCACTCCATATTTCAATGCAAATATTTGAACAAAAATTTGTGGGTAGGGATTCTTGGTAAGAGTATGCTTTACTTGAATGTAAGAAATTTTTTAATTATATTTTTCTCCCAAAGTAAGACTTAAATCATATAATGTTCATATATGATTATAGGCAAAGTATTACATAATTTTTAGGGTCTTGGTAATGATTGTTAAGAATTTTATTTAACCACCTGAATCTAATAACTTCTCCGAGTAATTCATTTCTAAAAGTGATAAATATTTTATATAGTATGTATATTGATATATATAATACATATTCCCTAATGGGGGTGGGAGGCAAAGAGCCATAGGTGGGGGGTGCTGGAGTGGGGCACCCGCCACCCCACTGATTGTGCATGCCATTAAAGTGTGTGGTCGTGTGGTCTACTACCCCCCAATATTATGCATGTGAAACTCCTTCATTGTGTTAGGCATAGTGCACCATAGAAAAACAATATATTTGGCATGGCTTGAGTATGGGGAAAATGAAGTATGAGAGTGGTAAATCCTTAGTGTGGGTGGGACTATTCATCCCTTCCAGGAGTTAGCTAGAAGATATTTGTAATGTTGGTGATCCAGAATTCTAGGTATGGGATTGGAGTTTCTGTAACCAAATTGGAAGAATGAAGGTGGTGAGAAGGTTGAGTACCTTAGTGGTCATCCTTCCTCGATTTTATACAATATCTCAACATTGTTAGCTATGGTAAAGGTTGTGATGGAAGAAAACATGCAAGCTTAATCTTGACAACACCTACTCCTATTGGTATTTTGGATTAGAAGCAGAATTGGCTCGTTTACAAGTTTGGTTGACCATGTTATAGTGTCATTTTATTGGTACATATTGGTGGTCTTAAACAGCTAATTATTTTCCCTCTGCTCTATATTGATAATCATGGTCATCTAGTTGGTTGTTTCTTTTGTGTTTCTAGTTCTGTTGGGTCTAATTGGCGTTCTACTATTGTTATGAGTTTTAAGGATGGGCATTGAGACAAAGGATTGGTAATTCATGATATTTTGGTTCTCTGTGGAATTCTTCATAGAATTATTTTCCTGGTGTTGGCTCTGTGTTTCATGGTAGATTATGGGTCAGTCATAATTGGGTGATTCTAGTCTAGTTTGAGATGGTAAGTGTAGGAATTTACAGGGTAAGTTCCTCAGACAGAATACCAAAAGGACACCGCTCACAAACAGATCACAGATCAATACACCAGTATTTTTACGTGGTTAAAACCCTCAGAGAGGGAACCAGTCCACGGCCTGCGCCAACGTGGCTACTACAGGCAATTTATTAATAAAAGAATGAAAATTTACATAAGCTTCTCTCATGCACGGTTAACCTACAAATGACCCTCCATGCGCTTTAATAGAATTCATGGACCAATCAGGTGTCAAGCCACGGATCAAGTGTCGGTAATACCGAGGAGAGAATGAACCGTCGGATCACTACATATCGTGACCGTCGGATTGTAAGTTACAAAAAGTACAACGGTAAAGAAACACACTTTACCTAACGCTAACCTAACTCTATACTAGACCAAGTTGAACTTAACTATTCCTATGTGTCGGAATATCCTAACAATTTTAAAAGTACGGGTTTGCAAATTTTAGGAGCACGAGTTAGCTCTAGGTGATTCGAGACTCCAAAGTGGTTGTAGATTGGTTTAATGGTACGGAAAATTTAGAATGAATGGAACTTTATCCATGATAGTGGTGTATTTATGAGCTACAAGAATTATTTGCCTCAATTTTGACCAACCATAAATATATTGTTTTTTATCAATCATAGATATCATGTTTTTAATTGACAAGTAAACTTTTATGCTAAGGATGATTAAAAGTATTTTAATAACCGGAGAATTCTATGGGGAGGATCTAGTTCTAAAGGCTGATGAAAAATTATATTTATATTACTTTGTTTACTTTAGATTTCAATATATTAGTATAATGTGTAATTTTTTTATTTTATTTGTGGGATCCATCCCTTGATTGACTAGTTAGATTGGTAAGTGATTTTGAAGCGGAAAGGGCCACTTGGTTGGTTATATATTTATTAATTATATTTTATGAAATATAATAGTATTTTTTTGCTCAAATTGAAATTTTATTAATTTTGGAAATTTTTTATATTAGAAAATAAGATACTTTAAAGACTATTTACTACAATTTCGTCTTTAAAATTCAAGGTGTTACATGGGTTCTTGTTTTTTACCTTTTCTCTTATGGACTTTAATCCATCTTATCAAGCCATTTTTCACAATAGAGGATATGTTGCTTCTTCATTTTTTGATAAAGTTTAATATCATCTAAATTGGATGAATTAGATAGATATTTTTTACTATCAGAACAATCACACTCATGGTTCCACTTTTTCCCGCAAATTGCAAGCATTATTATGGATGAATATATCTCCTTGTCATTCGTCAAAATATCTACATCTACTGAGGGTTGTGCTAATGCAATTGGGGGTTACCTAGAATCCTGAGAGGTTGAATTGTTAGGAGATGACTTCTAACTCTAGGGATTTTTTTTCTATCAATTTGTTGAAATATTTGACTCTGATGTGACCTTCATATCTCTACAACCATGGTGGTTTCTCTTAAGCTACTATTTGTATAAATCCCGCTTGGAAGAGGGACACACACTTTGAATGTGCCCAAATTGTTGGCATATTCTACATCTAAAGGCAGTCTTTTCGTAGTTGAATGACTAGATATATTCCTTGCGTTCCCACTGAAGGACGATTTTGCCTCGTAACCCTCCGCTGAGATACACTTCCACAAAAATGCATATAAAACTTACAAACCCCTATGATAATCTACCACTATCAACCTTGATGAATGTGCCTATCGATTTTCCACTATCCTCCAGGATTCCTGGCTAGATCCAATGAAGAGGCAAGTTAGTGAGTTGTTGTCGTTGCAACAACAACCCCCAAAATTTTGTTTGCACTTGAATTTTGGAGCCTACTCTGGATCTTGCAATAAGTCATTCCATAGTAACTTCTTGGCTAGCTGATGATTTATTAATTCTTTGAGCTCCCTTCTTGGATTGTAAGTGTTGAATTCAACCTCACATGCGCTCAATCTACAACAAGTTCATGAGAACATCCTTTTATGAAAGATTGAACATACCAAGCACATTCCATTAAGACAGTTCTTATGCAATGTTCAACCTATGTTGATATTTAGTGCACACTCTCAATTGACAATCTCCCACTTTTGTTTGTGATCATACTTCTATTTCGGTGAGTTTCTCGAACTGGCACTTTTGCACACTTTCACCTTCGCAAGTGTCATTTTCATGTTTACAACTGCCACTTTTTCTTGCTTTCACCTTAATGAGTGTTGTTTTCGTGCTATCTTCACTATAACTTGTGTCTCCTTCACTTTCATTCGCCTATCAAAAGTGTTTTTCGCACTTTTCTTCTCATGTCACAAGTGTCATCTTTTGGCATGGTAAGCGTCTCATATTGTAAAAAATAGTTTTGGATTGTTTCAAGGGGTAATATTTGTTTTAATGGGTTTTTCTTATCATATAGATATGTATCATAATCATTTCCAAATTTTAAAGTGTTGTCGCACAAGTGTCATTACTGTTGTTGTAATGTGTATCTTTAGTGTCACACTTGGAGTGAGCCATCACAATGTTGTCACATTGATGAAAATATGGTTTTCATGTGTTCTAGGTGTTATATGTCATGTCATCAAGTGATATAAGTGCGTGATATTTCTCAATTCCTAATCTTGCTTAACCTTATTTCACTATTCCCACACTTAGTCAAAACTAGGAAAAACTCCCCGACTGAGTCTCCTAGCATCCTTCATCCCTCCTCGACTATTCATTACATATTCTTAGTATTCAAGTAATAGCGTTACCTCTTGGCATTGTGCAATGCATAGTCTCTTCCTCCCAAAATTGTGCACTACATAATTACATTACTTAAGCCTAGCCCCTAAGCTCTAAAGCTGCACAATATTTCTCTCCAGCCTGGTCTGAACTATGCATTGCACGGTCCCAGTCCTCAAGCCTCAACCTTGAGCTTTTATGTTATGCAAATTCATAATCACTTAGCCTCCTCTCCTTATATAACTGCATAGTAGGCAAACTCATACCCTTAGCCTGCCTCCTTGAGCCCCTCAATTGTGCAGTCACCTAGCCTAGCCTCTCACAACAATGCATTGGGAAAATTCAAGTCTCAAGCCTCAAGTTTGACATCCTAAGTCCCTCAACTACAAATTTCCTTAATTTTGTTCTTCCAAAACTGTGTATTGGGCAACTTCAAGCTTCAAGCCCTAGACTTGAGCTCTTGAGCCCCTCAACTTCATAATCCTTTGATCCTGGACACCCTGAATTGTCCATTGTGTAGTCTCAAAGTTCAGTCCTATACCTTGGCCTCTGGAACAAGGAAATCTTTGAGTCAATCACTCAAGTAGTCACTTGGTTCCATCCCTAACCAGTGATTTCATGATCATGTTAGATAAATAGCTTTTCGGATTGAGGTCGGTTTGTGATGAGTAGCTTTCAATTGTTGGTACTATACATTACCATAACAAGATGTTGATGGAGGAAAAGGAGAATGATACCATGCTAGAAGATGCATATGCAACTAAACAGATAAGATGATCGTCAAGAAATAAGACAAAGGAACACCAAAGGACAAAAAAAGACCAAATGAAGACTCCACACTAATTCACAATCTTTGGAGGGTGGATATGAAGAACAAATAATATCTCTCATGAAGATGAAGTATTGGATGCATCTTTTATTTAAGATAGAGCAACAAAGAGTGGCTTGACATTGTCATGTCATCACGAAGTCCAAGTCATCATTGTCATGTCATGTCATGTCATGAGTCATCATGTGCCACATCATGTTGTGGATTATGTAAATTCATTGTAAAGTGGAAGTCAAAGAGACATGTATAGAATATGAAGAGTTATGTAGGAGTTGAAAAGTTATAGAGAGGTCAAATGGTCATGAGGGTAGTCCAAGATTCATAAGGGAGGTGAAGAATCAACTCATTTGTTATATATACATCGTCATTGTACAAGAAAATGACTTTTCACCTTGGCTTCTCCCCTATGGCATCATAGAAATATAATTAGTACTTTTGAGGAGCAAGTAGTGGCTCCAATGCTCCACTATTGGAGCTAGTGATGTTGGTTGTATTCATGTATCTTAAGAATTTTACTTAATTCTTAAATCCTAATGGCCAAGACGTTTTCATGCATGGATTGTGGATATTTGTAAGAATGTTATGTAAATGTTTATGATTCATGTTTGCTTTCACTAGTACTAAATTAGTTGAACTATTATGATTATTTTTGTGCTTATCACATTCAAAATATGTTGTAATGGTTATAACAATAACTTCATCTATGTGAACTATTCTGCTTGATGTTAGACGAGTCTTTCCTTTTTGTGTGTGTCTGAACTAGGGTGGTACTATTAACTCTCTCTTAGAGGTTCACTTTTCTTTCCCCCTGGAGTAGGATAACCTTGGTACACCTTCAACCAAACATTCACCAGGAACACTCACTTTCATTTCAAAGGCACATACACACTTTTCCCTCTTGCTGACAACTAAAGCTAAGAAAACTTTGTAAGAATATATGGCATTCATGTTGATACTCCAGATGGGGATCCTATTCCAAACAATGTGAGGTCTAATTGGGTTTCACATCGGGGAGACACCTTGATTGATGAATTTCTAGCATTGTCAATAAATGGCACAAGAAGGAGGGCTAGATGATAAAATTCTCCCATTGAGTTTGTTTTGAACCTCTTATTTGAAATGGCTCATCCTCAAATCATACTCCTGGGGTGTTTTTCTAACTTGTCCCCTAGTGAAATTTCAATCCCCGATAAGTCTCTCCATGAATTTTCTAACTTCTATGAATACTATGAAATTAATTTTGAATATGTAGCTTGTATTATCTTCTGCCTCACCCTTGAAGGTCGAGTTAGTTGATGATGTCACGCTCTACCACCTACTTCCATTCATTCTCTTGAACGCATCATCAAGGAGCTTCATTTGGAATTCGATAAGTATGGTTACTGATATGTTTATAAAATGATTAATCAACCAAGAATAAATCCTAATGAATCTATTAAGGATTTATGTGATCGATTCCTTCACCTTTTTTATCAATTCCCTAAATAAAACATGGATTGAGATGTCTTTAAACAAAATTTAAAGCATCTACTTCATATCTCTTTGCACGGTGAACCCAAAACACCGAATTGTTTTTCTTCCCCAACTCTTGTAAGCCATGAGAAACCCCTAAGTTTAGGGGAGGAACCTGTTATTCCTTTTGTTCCTTATCCTCCTCCTTTTTCAATTCTGATGAAGGTGCCTTCTTGCAGTGATAATAAAGTTGGGAAATATGAAAATCACATTCCTAATCCATCTTCTCATCCTCCTTTTACTTTTCATGATTCAGATCCCATGGAGGAAATCCCAGAATCGTTCATGAAGCCTATGTTGAATACTAATTTCTTCATTCCTCAATATGATATTGTTACTCTTAATTTAAATCTTGAATATTATTTGGATAGCTGCCATCCTATACTATCTCTTTCTCATGTCCCCTTGTCCTTCAATTTTCCTTATCAACCTATTCCAAATCCAAAAAGTGATCAAGTACGGCGTAGTCACATTTCGCAAGTAGAGGAGCAGGAAGGTGAAGATTCTTTCAAAATTTCTTCTATTTTTCAAAATCCTCCACGTGAATATGGTGTTTCCTCATTCTTGGATGATAATGAATCTACTAATCTTGGTCATCAATCGGATATAATCAATTTTCCTAATCAATCTGAAGTCTTTGGTAACAATCATTCTGATGAGGATGAAATCACTGATATGTATGACAATGAATTCCCAAGTGAATCACCTTATCTTTGAGCCTCTCAAGGATATTCTATTCATAAAAATTATATCTTAAATATGTTTCGATCAAAGAAGATTCACTTATCAACACTTCTTCCTCTTCACCTCCCTACCATTTGTTCTCTACCGTTTACAATGCATCAACTTGTGATGGAGACTCTCCATTCTTTTCAAGTTTGTTATCTCATGAGTTAAATATTGAAATTACATAGGATAGTGAGAATATCCATGATGAAGAAGAAAGTGATGAAATTATAGAGTATCCATTCCATCCCTTAACATCACTTGTTTTGTATGTGGGGGAGTCTACGAATTAGTGTGATCACGATTTTTTTCTCATTCATACATCCTCAGACTTGCGATTAGAGAAATATTATGACTTGAGTAACCTGTTTATTGAAGTTGAAAAATATGATCAAACCAGTGATGTAGATAACTTCCATCTAGATAATGATGATCATGATAACTTAATCAATAGCATTTTTCCACATGAAATTTGTGATATGAATTAGTCCATAAAATGTTCTTATCTATCTTTTCAAAGTTCCAAAACTTGTCAGGAAGGCGCAACACTTCATCTCTCGTTGATGATTATGTCAGGTTATCGTGATCCTGGTGAAATTATGGAACCATGTCAAATCTAGATTTTCTCACATAATGCTTTCCTTCGTATTGTTTCATTGGATTCAAACTCGTTCTTGATGGATTTCAGGATTTCTCATTACAATTTTCATATTTCTAGATATTGTGTTCTTTATCATATTGCTGTGGTGAATTCATGTCCATGAAAATATCTTATATCAAATTCAGGTTTGGAGTGTACACCTTTTGTGAATGTGTGGAATCAAGAAGCCAATCAATTTGAAGAATACATTTTGCTAAAGAGTTCATATCTTTGTACTGTTATGGTGAATAATCAACTCCTAGTCTCTTTTTTTGAATGTCTTGACGACATTGGAAATCCTATTAAGTGTTAGGAAGTGCTTGATCTATTTTTTGAATCGGGTTCCTCTCTTTCATCCATTACATCTTGATTGGTTTCATATGTTCATTATACTAGCATTCCTTTTGAATTCTTTAGATGATTGTGATGCTTGTAAATTTTGTCACTAGTTACACAAAAATGGTTTGTTACATTCAGCATACAAGGAAGTTGCATTAAAGGAAATTTAGCCTAAAAGTAGCCTCCAAATGAAAATTAGTAAAATAATAGATAAAATAATAAAGTAAGAGTTATGAATTTTTGAAGGAAAAGTGGAAAACTTCTTTGTTTATTTGTATTTTTAGCTTATCTCCTTATAGGTTTACTCAAATTTCAAGTGTAGACACTCGTTGGATGTGAAATTAAATTCCAGTATCTATTATGCATACTTTTGAGAAGACACACATTGATAAAAAAATTAATATACATTAAAAGAACATGTTGAACAATTTTTTTTAATGTATCTTCAATTTTATCAATGTGGGCCTTCTCAAAAGTATTGATAATGGGTACTTGTTGGATGTGGAATTTAATTCTGCATCCAATGAGTGTCTACACTTGAAATTTGAGTAAACCTATAAGGAGATAAGCCAAAAATACAATTAAAATTGTAGTTTTCTTATTTTCCCTCCATAATATTTACATGTACATCTTTTTAAATTTAAATGAGTTTGATTGATTTGTATATTATGACATGGAAATTACATGAAATTTTCATAGGCACTTTTAGGCTGAAAATTCCTCTAATGATCCTATTGTTCAAAGCATTTGCAGACTTGCTCAAGTTTATTTATGTTTGAGGGAATCTGATGATTTAATCAGAACGTCTGATCATGATTATGGCTATGGTGAGTGTCACTGAATTTACCATTTTCGCATCAACACATCATATGATAATTGTTTTACATCCTTTGATATTTATGCTTTAACATATTGTTATTCATGTACTTGTCAAGCAATTGAGGCACATCAACCTTCATTGATGTTTGTGTTAGGTTCTCACTGTCTTGGCATGCCTATTGAATATTATTAGATCCATTTTCTCTCATAATATTCTCATCCTGACCTTGCGCTTTTAATTGAAAAATCATATTTTCTAAGATTTCATAGTTCTCAATAGTATTATTTTTAATTTTATGATCCAATCATTGAATGGTTGGAGAAATATTAGCAAGTTAGCAAGCACGGTCGCAAATATTTCCTCATGCTTTCTAAGAGGTACAGTGCAGATGAGGATACACTTGCAAGAAGATTCCAAGGATTGCTTAACTATGGTCTTCATAAAAAAGGTAAGGATGTGAATTGGTTAGAAGTAGTGGATGTTACAAATCTTTCCACCTCCAGGCAAGGCCTTGCATTTGTTGTGAAAGTTCTTCAATCTGTCAGTTTTTCTATTTCACATTCCCTTATATCATTTTTACTTGGTCATATCTTTGTGATTTCAGGTTGGGAATAACTATAGTGGCTTCACTGGAAGTTTCATTACACTCGATCTTGACCTTATATCTAGTTAGGTTAGTAGTAGGTTTAGCTACATTTTAGTTTCCCCCTTTTGCATTCATCTTTCACTCATTTTCGTTAGTCTCCCTTATGTTTTCTAACCTTTTTTTTGCATATTCATTTTAGCTACCCACATTTTCTTTGTCATTTTGATTTTGGTTTTTGTTGCGTTTTTTCTTCTCTTTCGTGTTTTTTTAATAAGACTTTGCATTAAGGGTGTCCCATTTGGGATCAAAAGGCAATGTGGAAAAATATAAAAAGGCTTTGTGACACTGCAACATTTGGCTGACCTTCAGTCCTTCTTCTCCGTCTTTATTATCCTTTGGTCAATGATGTTATGAAGGAAAATATGATCCTTGCGTGATGGAAGCTTTGTGTCAAACCATGATATTCATGTCTATTCTAAAAACCTCATACATATGATCATTTATCTACATTTAGGTGTTTTCTATGCTTATCTAATTAAGTAAAGAATGACAAGGTTAAAATCTAAATGAGAAAACCAATATTAGAGGTATTACATATGCTTCTTTGAAGGAAAAACATCTTATTCTCTCAATAATTTGAGATACCTCTTCCACCCATGAAAGGAATAAGTGTTGATGCATAATCCCATATAAAATCAAACAAATAAAGGGGGAAGAAGAGAAAGGCTTCCTATACAGGGAGCTCAAGCAAGAAAGGAGCTCACTCCACCGAGGTACTGTCTAGGCTTATTGGCAGTGAAAGAATGCCAAAGATGAAAAATTGTACTCTAAAAATCTAAATCTCACATGATACATTACCCTTCTCCTTTCTTAAAACGATGCAATATTGTTGGTTCTATGTTTTTGTTCAACTGAGGAGGAATGAAGGGGACTATATTTATGGACAGGGTAAGTGGGGAAGCTGAGGTAATCAAATGATGAATCAATACTCCCCTAGTAACTAGAACCTGTACAAATTATTTGACCAAGACAGAGAAGTTGGGATTCTACGAATGTGTCACCTAGTGTTTTCACTGTGAAAACACCGTACAAAATTTCGCCCTACAAAATTTCGTCTATAATTGAATTTTGGAGCCTAGTAGGGATCTTGTGATTAGTCATTCTGTAGTCAATTCTTGGCTAGTTAATTCTTTATTAATTCATTGATCTCCCTTCTTGGATTGTAAGTGTCGAAGTCACTTGCTCACACATGCTCAATCTGCAACAAGTTCATGAATGTATCCTTTTACACAAGCTTGAAAATACAAAGCACAATATATCAAGAAAATTCTTGTGCAATGTTAAATCTATGTTGAAAATTAGAGTACATTCTTAATTGTCAGTCCCTCACTTTTCTTTGTGATCATACTTCTATTTTGATGAGTTTCTCCAACTGTGGATTTTGTGCATTTTCACCTTCACAAGTGTCATTTTCATGATTATGAATGTCTCTTTTTCTTGATTTCACCTTAATGGGTGTATTTTTCATGTTATCTTTTCACTAAAGTGTGTCACCTTCACCGTTGTTTGCATATCACAAATGTCATTCACACTTTTATTCTCATACCACAAGTGTTGTCTTTTGGCATGGTAAGCATTACACACTGTAAAATGTAGTTTTGGATTGTTTCAAGGGGTAATCTTTGTTTTAATGGGTTTTTCTTATCATATATACATGTATATCATTCATTTCCAAAGTTTCAAGAACTGTCACACAAGTTTCATCATTTTCTTCACAAAGTGTGTCTTTAGTGTTGCACTTGAAGTGAGCCATCGCAATGTCATCACATTGAGGAAAGTATGGTGTTCATGAGTTTTGGTTGTTCGATGTCATGTCATCAAGTGATATGAGTTTGTGATCATGCTTAATTCTCGATCTTGTTCAAGCTTATTTTGTTGTTCCTACACTTATTCAAAACTCGGAAAACACCCTCACTGAGCCACCCAACATCCTTCAGCACTCCTCAACTACACACTGCACAGTCTTAGTCCTCAAGCAACAACCTTTCCTCTTGGAATTGTGGAATGTGTAGTCTCTTCCTCGCAAAGCTACACAATGCACAATCATAGTGCTCAAGCCCAGCCAATGAGCCCCAAAACTATGTAATCATTCTCTCTAGTCAAGATTCAACTCTGCATTGTGTAGTCTGAGTTCTCAAGCCTTCACCTTGAGCTCCTAAACTACACAACTAAAAAATCACTTGGCCTCCTCTCCTTCCAAAATTGCGCAGTAGGAAAACTCAGTGCTTAAGTCCTTTAAGCCCTGAGACTGCCTCCATAATCCCCTCAACTGCGCAGTCTCCTAGCTTGGCCTCTCAGAACATTGCATTGGGAAAATTCAAGGCTCAAGCCTCAAGATTGACCTCCCAAGTCCCTCAAATGCATAGTTCCTTAAGCCTCTCCTTCCAAAACTATGCGTTGGACAACTTCAAGCCTCAAGCCCCAACATTGAGTTATTAAGCCCCTCAACTGCGCAATCCTTTGATACTGGCCATCCTAAACTGTGCAGTTTGTAGTCTCAAACCTCAGTACTAGACCTTGGCCTCTGGAACTATAGAATCCTTGATTCAATCACTCAACCAGTCACCGCATTTTATCCCTAACCAGTGATTTCATGAAACATGTTAGATAAATATTTTTTCAGACTAATGTTGTCTTGTCGTGACTGGCTTTCAGTTGCAGGTACTATATCTTATCATGAAATGATGATGACAGAGGAAAAGGGGAAGGATACCATGCCAGAAGACACCTATGAAAATGAAGATATAAGATGAGCATCAGGCGAGAAGACGAAGGAACACTAGAGTACAACAAAATACCAAATATTGGGACCACATGAAGACTCCATACTGATTCACAAGCTTTAGAGGGTGGATATGAAGAAAAAATCATATTTCTCATGAAAATGAAGTATTGGATACATCTATTATTGAAAACAAAGCATCAAAGAGTGTCTTGACAATGCCATGTCATCATGAATTCCATGTCATTAGTATCATGTCATGTCATGTCATGAGTCATCATGTTCCACATCATTTTGTGGATTATGGAAATTCATTGTAAAGTGGAAGTCCAAGAGACATGTATAGAAATTTAAGTGTCACGTAATATTTGAAAATATTTAGAGAAGTCAAATAGACATGAGGGTATTCCAAGAGTCATAACGGAGGTGAAGGATCACCCCATTTGTTATATATACACCCTCATTGTACAAGAAAATGACTTTTCACCTTGGATTCTCCCCTAAGGCATCAAAGAGATAGAGTTAGTACTTTTGGGAGCAAATAGTGGCTCCAATGTTGCATTATTAGAGTTGGAGCTAGTGATGTTCATTGTATTCATGTATCTTGGGACTTTTACTTAATGCTTGAAGCCTGATGCCCAACATGCTTTCATGCATGGATTATGGATATTTGTAAGAATGTTTTGTAAATGTTTAAGATTCATGTTTTCTTTCACTTGTACTAAAGTAGTTGAAATATTTCAATAATTTTAGTGTTTATCACATTGAGAATGTGTTGCAATAGTTATAACAATCATTGAATCTATGTGGACTATTCCACTCGATATTAGACGAGTCATCCCTATTTATGTGTGTCTCTACTAGGGTGGTACTATCACCTCTCTCTTACAGGCTCACTTTTTTCCCCTTGCATTAGGAGAACCTTGGGACAACTACAACCAAACATTCACCATGAACACTCGTTTTCTTCTAAAAGGCCCATACACTCTTATCCCTCTTGCTGACAGCTAAAGCCAAGGAAAATTTGTAAGAATATATCGGAGTAAGGTCGGTACTTTGGTTGGGGCTCCTATTCCAAAAAGTGTGAGGTTTAATTGGGACTTCACATCAGAGATACCCCTTAGTTGACGAGTTTACAACACCATCAATAGGAGCCTAACTCAAACAGTAATTGAGAAGGATTTCATGGTAAGAGGATTAAGATCCAAAAGCAATAACTGAATCTAATGGCCTGCCCAGCCCCAAAACTATGGTCCTCATTCGAAACCTTCTTTTGGTCTTCCAAATATTTGAAGAAAACCAAAGGTATCCCTTCCAACAAAATAATAGATCAATATTTTGGGACCAGTTTTGGCAGACCCAATCTCAATGATCATGTGCCAAAGGCCAAAATCCATTAAAAAACATATAATTACCCAGAATTCAAAATTAATTGTTCTCTTCTTATTAATGGCCTCATTCACCTTTAGTGTTGAGAAATATGAGGAATTTTCCACCACAAAATCTTGACCTGCAAGCTCCTTAGTGATCTAGGGATAGGGATTTGGCTTGAGGGCTTCCTTGAAAGACATAGCCTTAACAAAATAGGATGTCACGCCTCTACTAACACCTAGTTGTAGACCAAAAACTAAGGAGATAATGGTGCTCCTTTTATTTCCATATTATTTTAGATCGCTTTCCAACTACAATAACCTCCCTTCATAGAGAAGCCAAATCACTCCCACCAGAATACTAGTAATCTGATGTATTCTATTAGCTACTAAAAATACAGTGTCCTTCTCTTTTACCTGAAAACACGAGGAGTGCCTAGACAGGGGTCTAACAAAAATGGGGAAGTTTTGAAGAGCTACGTCCTCAAAGCCCTGCTTTTCACCATCCAAACCATCTGCCAAATTCCATGTGGGAGATTTAACACCTCTAGCAAGGCCTACTGGTTGGAGGGTTTTGACAAACATATTGCAGATGAGAAAAGAACCCAAGTTGATGTCTCTTTTTGAAAATTTGACACAAACTTTGATGATATCCTCCTAAAAAACTGAGACAGTTATGACAGACTTGAGAAACCATCTAGTTGGGATATTGTGTCATAGATTTTGTAGGCTTCCAATTTTCACATGTTGGCCAAGGACCTGAAGGTTTCAACCACTTACAAGATCCCTCTTGCAACAATCACTTTGGAAATTCTGTTAACTGGAAAAAACATATTGACAAACAAATTGATTTCCAGCCCATTCTCGTGTAAAGGGGATGGTATTGACATTATAAAAAACACTTAATGGGAAAAATCCTCTCCCTTAGAATCGTTACATACCAACATCCTAAGGAGTGTGCAGGTTGATATCCAACACCTGAAGATGTTGAACTTGAGCTAGGTGCAAGATCCCTTGCACATCAATCACTATGGAAATTCATCTGAAACCCTCATGCACTTGCATCCACTACATAAAAGAACAGGCGTATGCATAAAATCAGCATAAGGATCGTCCTATATAAATCTCATGATGGTCGTTGACACATTTCCAGGTGTTGCATGAGCTTGAAACACTAATTTGAATTGCAATATTCATGATTCTGAAAGGAAAAAGAAAAGAAGAAAGGATTGACAAAATTCTCCTTGTAGGGTTATGATGCTTTGTCACAATCGTGCCTTCTTACTATCCCACAGAGATTTCAATCTTGGTACTAATCAAACTTCCAAGAGGGAGGGAATGTGTGATCTCTCTTTACATGTGGATATAAATGCTCAGTGAAAACCTCTCAATCACCACCAGATGTTTGGTCGTGTTAGTGTCAGTCATTTCTTCCGTCATTAGTGATCAAATATGCTTTTGCAAAGTTTTCTTAAGGGTCTAAAGGTCAAATTTTATCATGTCACTAGGTTTTCAGAATAAAATTTGGTCACTGGTTAGTTTGTCTAGGATTATCTCTATTCTCTCAAGAACTTCACCTATTTATCGCTTACATCACTCAAATGAGTGCGTCATCATAAAGAGAATATCATCAACACGCCAGTCATCACCATCATGATTTCACTCAGTCTAATGTCTCCATTAGGTCATTAGGGTTTCAAGGTCACCTATATTTTCATTTCATGCATAAAAATCCAGCATAGGATGAGTTGTGATAAGCAACTATTTTCAATAAATTTTGATGTAATTTCATAAGTACTTCATGGCTATAGTCTCAAGGTTCCAAAAGAAACAAGGTTCATTGTTGAAAAAAATAAAAAGAAGTCTAGGTTACAAAACGCCAAGGTTTTCAAGTTCAAAGAGAGTGAAAGTCATGTTTTGAAAAAGATATGTGGGGCCCAATTTCACTCAAAATAGAATCATGCTATGTCTATAAAAGCCCAAAATTCTCAAACACATTTCATTTGCATCCTTAACTCATTTTTTTACCGAGATATTTCCTCCTTAGGTGAAAAAACACAATTTTTCCAGCTCAAATTGACAAAAATCCCTTGGTGCTGCGCTTTTATGAGCTACACTGCATTTCTGGGAGAGGCATTGCATTTCTATGAATTGCACTATGCTTTGGCATTGCGCTTCTGTGAATTGCACTGCACATAGGACATAGTATCTCAAAAATCACTAAAAATCACCCAAATAAAAAAATCTAATATTGCATTCCAATTTCTTGTTGCTCTAAGCCATTTAGAAAGTAAGTACACTCATTTCACTCCCTCTTTTCTTTTGGAAAAACAAATAAATGATGGTAAGTTTAGTCATCTAGGGTTTGTATGAATTTCATGTTTTAAAGCTTGCAAATGATCAGTTGGAACATTAAAACCCTAGAAATTTCTATCCCTCCCTATGTTTGCATACAAAACACCATCCCATTCACTCAACAAATCATCTCCCTTCAGTTTACTTCATCTGCTTACAAACCCTAGCTCTTACCTATAAAATTGAGTAGTTTCTCTAGCTAGTACTATTTCTAATTCTCTTACTCATTTCCCTCATTCATTTCCCTCCATTAAACATCCTAAAGATTTCTAAAACCACTGTCCATCTCCCAAAATTTCCCTATCACCATTTCCCTTTCCTAACTCCCTCTTTTCACCACTTCACTCTGTTAGGCCCCTATACTACTAGTGTAACCCCTTATTGTTATTAGTACAACCCCCTTATTATATTGATGTACCCATGTAGAAGCCCACTATTGTTATTATTGTGCCCTTACATTATTATTGTTATGTCGGCTCTGATTATGTTATGAGCCCTTATACTCCTATATATAGAAAGGAGGTCTTTTCATTTGTATCATCCAAGAATTGTTCATTT
>APFE030741283.1:224098-236069 GCA_000404065.3 Pinus taeda
TGGAAAGATTATTACAATAGATCAGTTAAATTACTTTTCATCCGACCCAACCTCTTCTGAGATTATCCAACATGTCGGTAAAACAACTATCCCTTATAAGGATGTTGGGGTGGGATTGATTAAAGATTCTGGTTTACTAGGAACTTATTCTTTTCCTCCACCTAACGTATCACCATCGTTTGCAACCATTCACATGATTTCATCGAACACTATTGCTTTTGATGATCCTTGGATCGTACCTCTCGATTCCAAGGTGGACTCACTTAGTAATGCCATGCCCTTGAGTCCCTTTGAAGTTGCATATCAGACGGTACAGTTGTTTTCTGACTCTAGTTCAACCGAAATTGATCCAATGAATGTGGTCCATGGGGAGTCATTTTCAATCTCAACCTCAGATTCAAAAAAAAATTCTGATGTTGTTCATACCGATGAGCAAATTCGTGAGCTTTTGTATGTTGATGATTTACCATGGGAAGATCTTCATCATCGATCTTCATTTTTACCTGAACTTGATCATTTTGAAAATGATTTCTCATCTATTTTTACCACTGATTATGTCAAGGAACCACAAAAATCCATTACAACATCCTGATTCTGAGTTAAATTTTGGAAACATTTCTCGAATGATTTCTGTTGACATTTCAGTGAAACCCGGAATTATTGAAAACATTCATATAGGTGCTTCTTGTATGGATGAGGAAATCCAAACTTATAAAGCCCTATTTCAAGAATTTCGCGATGTGTTTTCCTGGTCATACGAAGAAATGCCAGGAATCAATCCATCAATTGTTATCCATGAAATAAAACCTTACCTAGATGATAAACCCGTCCGGCAACGTTTGCGTCAGATACATCCAAGAAAAGCTGCTACTATTAAAGCTGAAGTTGAAAAATTACTTCGAGCAGGTTTCATATATCCAATTCCTTTGACGGATTGGGTATCGAATATTGTTCCTGTTAACAAAAAGCAAGGAACGATAAGAATATGTATTGATTATCGGGATATTAATCGATCTTGTCCCAAAGACAATTATCCAACCCCCTATATCGATCAAATAATTGATGATTGTGCCGGTAGTGAAATGTTCTCCTTTATGGATGGATTTTCCGGTTACAATCAAATTAACATACTCCCTGCTGATCAACCAAAAACGGCTTTCATTTGTCCATGGGGGACCTTTGCTTATTGAAAATTACCTTTTGGATTGAAGAACACCGGAGCAACTTTTCAAAGGGCTATGTCTTATGCATTTCACGACATCAAGCACATTGTGCAGCCTTATCTCGATGATTTACCTGCTCATTCATTACGTAGAGCCGATCATCTCACTCATTTACGAGCCATCATTATGAGAGGCAGACATTATCGAATTAGGCTGAATCCACACAAATATGTTTTATGTATAGAAATAGGTCACTTACTGGGATTTGTTGTTTCAAAAGCCAGCATTCGTGTTGATCCCTCGAAGGTTGAAGCCATTGTTAAATTACCTCTGCCTTCGACTCTTCGCCAACTCCAAAGTTTACAAGGGAAAGCAAATTTTTTACGTCGATTCATTCCTAACTACGCCGAGATAACAAAAGGTTTTACTAGGTTGTTGAAACAAAACACTCCATTCTTTTGGGATGAGATAGCTCAGAAATCACTTGATGCACTTAAACACGCGTTGACCCATGCACCGTTATTGCATCCTCCCAACTACAACCAGGACTACTTTTTGTACCTCGCCACTTCTCATTCCACCATTGGGATGGTTTTAGTTCAGGAAGATGAATTCAGCACTGAACACGTGATTTACTATCTTAGTCGAACTCTGAATCCGACTGAGCTTAAATATTCGCATGTGGAGAAATTGGCCTTGGCAGCTGTTCAAGTTGTCCAGCGTTTTCATCACTACATTCTACTACGCAAAACCACAGTAATTTCTAACTGTAACCCCATGACATATATTTTGACTAAACAATTGCTAGGGGGCAAGTATTCCAAATGGATAGTTATCCTGCAGAAATTTGACCTGGAATTTGAAAAATCTAAGTCAAAGAAGTCCTTGGTTTTCACGGAATTAATGTGTGATTTCCTGCGTACTGATACCAAAACTGTGGTAGAAGAATCCCTTGTGGATGAATCTTTGTTTCTTAATAGTACTCTTAATCCATGGTATAGGGATATAATTGTCTATCTCCAAACCCAATCTTTTTGGCCTAAAATCTCGCAATCTTAGCGAAGGAAAATACGTTTCCAATCCCAACAGTACAAAATTATTGGAGATACACTCTATCGTCGTGGAGTGGATTCTGTTTTCCGTCGTTGTCTAACTCATGAGGAAGATGAAAAGGTTCTAAATGACTGTCACTCTGGAGTGTGTGGCAGTCATATGTGTGGGTATGCCACAACGCAAAAGATATTGCGCGCCGGTTATTTCTGGCCATCCTTATTTAAAGACTGTATCAATGTAGTCCAGAAATTCCATAATTGCCAAATTTTTTATTGAAAGATGCATGCTCCACCTACTCCTCTCCACCCTATAATTGTCGTTGGTCCTTTCACAAAGTTTGGTATTGATTTTATTACACGTAACCCTTACTTGGCCAGGGGGCATGCGTATATCATCCTTGCGGTAGATTATTTTACTAAGTGGGCCGAGGTGATGCCTACATTTTCGACAGACAGCAAAACTACTACTATTTTCATTTTCAATCATATAATTGCTAGGTTTGGTTTCCTCAAGTGATTATCACTGATCATGGTAGCCATTTCAAAAACATCATGATGACTGAGCTAGAAAATCAACTTGGCTTGTGTCACGATAGCTCTACTCCATATTACCCACAGGCTAATGGTCTGGTTGAGGCAATCAACAAAGTTCTAGTCACCATGATCCGACGAATCATTAGTATTCATCAGTAAAATTAGCATAACATGTTATGTTCAGCGCTTTGGGTGTACCGAACCTCAGTCGAAACATCAACAGGTTTCACTCCTTTTCAGCTTGTTTATGGGTTGGAAGCAGTGTTACCCATTGAATGCGAAATTCTGTTGTTGCAAATAGCCATAGAATTACTCCTAGCCACTTCTAAAGAGGGAAAACGCTTATTGTACTTAGCTCAATTAGATGAGAATCGACGTGATGCTGCATTAGCAATCGAGACTCACGCAAAACAGATAAAAGCTTAGTACGATTGTAATGTTACACCTCATAATTTTTCATAAGGAGACCTAGTTTTATTATATGATCAAGCTAATGATAAGCTAGGGGTTGGAAAATTTGTACCCATGTGGCATGGTCCTTTTGTTGTTAAGCGTAAGCTGGCCAAAGGGGCCTATGAATTAGTATATTTTGATGGTGTCTCTTTAGGTAGACCCAGAAATGGGCTTTATCTGAAAAGATAGTATGCTTAGAGTTTAGTGTGGAGATTCTTGTTAGAATAGATTTATTTCTAGTTGGTGTGTTTTAGATTAGAAAGTGTGCCTAGTTTAGAGAGTGTTTTATCATTATTCCTGCTTATCTTGGTTTTACTATTGATATTGCAGGTGTCGATGTCTTCTTAAAAATACATTAGTTTTGCTGATGGTGCTTGTCATAGTACACAGAATATTTCTTCCGCAGCTTGGGTTATCTATTCACCCTCTGACAAGTTAGTATCTATGCATGGGGTAAGCCTTGGTCAAACAACAAATAACATTGCAGAGTATAGTGCAGTGATTGAGTTATTATCTGAATCCATCTCATTTGGGATTTGGAGTTTGATTGTAAGGTTAGATTCTTAACTCTTGTATTATAGCTTAACAGGGTTTATGCCATTAGAAATCCAGTTTTATTAAGATTATTTTTTAGAGTTCGTCTCTTGGAACGTGAATTTGACTACATTGAATCTCAACATATTCCAAGATATTTAAACACATTAGCAGATGCAGTTGCTTCTCAAATGTTAAGTAGACATTTGCAATAATCAAGATAGTAAATTTAAAAGCATTAGATAAACATGTTATACAAGATAACCGGTCATAGTGATATATCATAACATAGAAGTGTGTCAAATATACATCGTCTTCGATCATAAGTTGAAAAACGCCTTATGATCGGCCAAAATGATAGCACAAAAAGATATAAATGTCATATGAAGTCTACAAAGGCGATCATCCTATCCCTGATGATGATTACGGTAAGAAACCACTGCTTAGGCCACCCTACAAAGGAACCTCCTAAAAGGTCTTGTGACCCCAATCACAAAGCGTTGTAGCCTAAGATGAATAACATCTATGCTAGTCTCTGGAATATCTACTGTCAAGCGCTCTAGATGATTCTCCAATTCGGCCAGTGTCGCAGCATCAGGGTGTCTTCTCTCATAGGGTGGGAGAGTGGCTGGTTGCCGTGGACCCACATCTGCATTTAAAACTTTTTACTATCAGTTTTGGATGATTTAAAAACAAAAAAAAAATAGTTTAAAAATTTAGAAAATGTTGAAAATAATTTTACCTGTATCATCCCATTGCTCTCTTGGTGGAAGAGCCATGTTTGGATCACCACGATAATCCATCCAAGCATATGGAAAATCCTGTATCACGAAAAGTTGGTTTCCCAACCAATGAAAATAATCAGGTGGAAATCGAACAACCGCAGTCCCCTCCTCGGGATGACGAGCCATGATTGCAACCCAGCGCATAATCCTAGGATCTCGGGGAAGTCCAGCCTCAATGGAAAGGTGTTGTGGAACCAGCATAGGTACCCTCTCTAGGCCAAAGCTCACAACTAAGAAACCATATCCAAATTTCTTTATTTTTCCATTCTTTTCCCTAGTCAGTTGTCCTTTCACATTGGCCAACATGGCATCGCACCAATTGAAGATGGTTCCTTGGAAGCAGTCTACTGCCATGCGCATTTGGGAACCGGTAGCTAGATGCAATGCTACGCTCCCACATAATTTGGTGACAGTAAATGCGATCACTTCAAGTTCAGGACGGGATATGGTCTTAACATCTATCCGTTTTTCCATAGCTTGGACATTGCAAAACTCTAGTCGGAGACTAGCGACAAACTGGCCACCTGGCCTAGACTCGAATAGAGATAATCCTTCGCCTCTCTTCGGAAAACTAGTCAGAAAATAAATGTCCCCTAGCTCAATTTTGAGCTGGTGGCCACCAATTCTGAAACACTAGTCCTACGGGCTCCACCTGTCTACCAGCCATTGCAGAAAGTCTACATGTGCCCTCATGCTAGGTATGGCCCAAAATTTCAATAGTTTGCATGCTCTTAATGCCTATATGGAAGGAGGATGGAGTAATGCGGCTTGATCCACATCTTCGTGTTCCCTTTCCCACCAAGCAAACATTTTGTGTACCTACATTGCAAAAAAGGCGGATTATAACTTTGTAATTTCAGAATCTATGGGCGGAAATGAAAATATTTGGGGTTTCAAAACGTGTTTCGTGGGGTCTGCACCCACTGAGTTAGGGACAATGCGTAGGTTCGCACTTTTCCTTAAGAGCAGGTGCAGGACCCCGAATTTTTATTTTGTACGAAAAAGTCGGGTTTCGCAAGGTACACATGGTGCACCTATGGAACCACCGCGAGTGATTTTTTAACCAAAATCTTCCTAAAAAATGAATTTTAAAGCCCTAAAAATGAAAATGAAATGGATGAATACAAGATAAAGATGACATGGATTACTTGGAGAGGACGGTTCTCGATTCCAACAGTCAGATTTCCACAATCTTCACAGGAAGTTTTCTTACCAAAATCTCTTACATTTTACTCCAAAGTCAAACGGTAAAAATGAATTTGCAAAAGCCCTTTTTATAAGATTTTTTGAATAAATGAATTTTTAATTTGTTTATTTTTCACTTTAAAAAGGTCACTTTTGAAGCATTTTTATTAATTTTAAACAGATATGAGTAACCTTTGCAGTTTTTGTGCAGAATATTGGGTTTTTAGGGAGAATTGATCATTTTCAACAAAAAACATAGGACTCATCTTTAAGCTCTTTTCTGACTCGTAAAATATGAAAATATTGCCGAGTTTTTCTTTTTAAACTCGTTAAAATAGAATTAAAAGGATGGTCCACTTAGAACTCTTTTTCTGACCATATAAACATGAAAATATTGCCGGACTTTTGTCGTTTCAAGTTTCGATATTGGGAATAAAACGACGTGTTTTCGATCGCTTTTTTACTTTTTCAGATTGAAGGCACTAATTATGAAAAGTACTCCTTGATTGTAATGGTCAAGCATCTCAAGAATTATTTTATACTTTTTCAGGCTTGGGAGACACAAATTTACGAAAAAGGACAACCATGGAGTTTTCTTAAGTTTTTCTTCTGACTCCCTAAAATTGGAAAACACCGAGTTTCTCCTATGCTAGACTCGTTAAAATTTAACAGTAAAGGACCTATTCAATTTCAAACAGGAACGAACCACTCCTTCTTAAGGTTAGAATCTTAAACTAAGTTGCACTCATCCGAAAGATGAGCTTATAATCAAGCAAATGTTATCTTCCTCAAGCTTGTCAAAAATAAAGAGGTACTTGCCAGAAATGGTGGGGGAAAAGAGAGAAAAATGAACCTGATTGTTATACTTTGTGTTTAGAAAAGTAGTTAACCACTCTTGAACATGACACTTTTTGCTCACCTGGGTTGGGAAATCCTTTTCCTAATAGTTAATCAAACCAGATTGAATGTCTTCAGTTGGATTCCGGGTATTAGCTTTGGGTCAATTGTCACCAAACCATCTGCAGTGTCGTTATGTGTTCAAGAGGTCATTTCAAATAAACCATTCATTTTCAAAATATCTGTCATCCATCTTGACTATCCCTGAGTTAGTCCTTGCCAAATACATTTCTTCAAACTTGATCTATGACTTCGTGTTTTGGGCTTGCCTACGACGGATCGCTTTCTATCGACTCCAACTCATTATCTAGAAAGATGATCTAGGAATCTTCAGTACCTTGGAATCTGCATGCCTCAATGGCAGGTTTCTCGCCTTTGACGATAGGTTGCATCATTGACCTTCGATCGAAGGATTTTGTGACGTGTTCAACATCGACTCATTTATTCACATTTCATGGATTGTACTGAGTACTTTGAGGGCCATTGACGTTACTAGTGGTTTCTCTCACACTTGTTAACGGTTTACATCATTGACTGGTAATCAAGTGGTTTCCACCATGTTCGACTTCGACACATTCATTCACATGGATAGAATCGTACTAGTTCGGGAAGCAGAAATGAAGACCCTGGATCTAGTTTCCACCATCCAAGCTGCAAGGAATTTTGTTATTCATTATACAGTGGACTATTCGTAAACAGATGGTTGCGCCCATACTGTGTCTACATATGTCTATACTTGTGATGTATTGCAAAATCATTCCTATATCAGAGCAATTTAGATAGTTTCTAGTTAGTTTTGATCTAAGTATGGGAATGCCTACCTCAGCAATGATATGATCATATATATATTTTGCGTTGAATGTTTTTACAGGTTCCGACCGGGGTATCCACAGGAAGATCCTTGAAATGATAAAGTACTTCACTCTTCTTAGATGACAAAAACCATCCCTCATCCATTATAAACTTTGCACTTTAGGGGGCAATCTGTTGCACAAAAATTGTCACTTTGACATTCTGCAATCAATATGAGTCTATCACCACTCATACATACCTCCTTTGCAACTCTTAAACCTCAGCTTTTCATATCAAGCTTTGAAAATGAGAGGAAGTCCTTAAAAATCTCTTAAACTCTGGTTTTGCACTTTTTCTTAGCATTACCTGTGGTACCGCACCCATTGGTCGTGTTCCCTGTGCATCTGACCGCTCTGTATCTGCATTTATGGGTGCAAACCCCTCTAAAAGTTAAAAAGGCGCAATTTTATTCTTAAAAACTCACTTTGAGTCAATTCTGGAAGCTTCTAGAGGGAATCTTGCGCTGGCAAGTTCGCTCTTTGAGGGTTCATGCATCCCATTACTTAAAGAGCTAACCCCTTGAAGTGAGGAGATTATCCCCTTAAGGTAGGACTCTATCCCTTCAATGGTGGACCTGTAACCTCCTTCCCTTGCACTATAAAATGAAGCTTTGGGCTGGTTACTTGAGAGGTTGAAAGCTAAATATTTTTTAGGGTAAATGCTGCTGGAACTTAGTGCTCCTAATTGAGCTTTTGAGATGAGATATTACATACCTTTTGATCTCATTTGGAAGAGAGTGAGGCTTGTCAAAGTAGAGGAGATTCCTACTTGGACCCTGGGAAGAGCTTGTACAGCATCAAGGCACCGAGGTTGTAAAGTTCTTCTTTTTCAAAGTTAATACAATCAAGTTTATTTTTCTCAATAAGCTGTGTTAAATGGTTTATTTCATATACTCCTTGATCACTATGATGAACATGATTTATTATATTAGCTATGCAGGTGTTCTTTGATGTGTGTTTGTTTTTGTTTGCAGGTTATTAAAAGGAAACTCTTTGAAGCTGTTGGAGCAAGGCTGCTACAAACTAGCGCTGGAATTAAGGTAGGATCTAAAAGACCTCCTATTTTTTGTTAATTAATCGTAATATGTTTAGATAAAAGTATATTTTCTTGTCCTGCTTGTTGCTAGATATCAATTGATACTAGGGAGAACGATTTATCCGCTTAACACCAAGCCATCACCAAGATATATCAGCGGAGACTATGGAGGTAGGGTAATCAAGTAAATTAGAGGAGGTTCTAATGGAACCTAGACCTAAGGTTACCAAAACATATCAGAGAAGAAAAATACTTGTGTTTACTTCTCATGTTGAGAAAAGGGCCAAGCCTTCTACATCAACTCAACATGGATCACATTTATAGGATGAGGAGATAATTAAGCATGATTTTGAACTAGTTGAATTGGGGGCAGTAGATTAGAAATCCACCTTGCAACAAGCTATCAAGGAGAAGGATTCCCAAATTAGAGAGCTCATGGACAATTTGGCAAGGGCCATATTTATCATTTCATTCCTTGAGCAAGAAAACAATCAACTCAAGGCCAAACAACTAATCAAGGAAAAAGAGAAATCCAAGATGTTGAAGCAAGAGTTCAAAGGTAAAGAAATGTAAGAACACCATGAAAAATAAAATTAGGTTGGAAAGAAGAGGCCTAGGACAAGGGGTCTTAAAAAATCATTGTAGAAGGAAAAAGACCAAAATCTTCTTGATGAAGATTTGGGTATTAAAGATAGAATTGCCATGGAGATCAACAAAGACAAAGAATATTGGCTAGGAAAAGTAAATGGGCATCTAGAGAAGCTTATTTACAAGGATAATATGGAAAACCAGCTATTGAGGAACATGGCCCACCACTACCAAACCAGAAACATGATTTGCAACATCAAGGTCAAGCAAATGCAAAACAAGCTGAAGGAAACACTAAAAAGAAAATGTGAGGGGTACAACTTGTATATCCTTTTTGAAGCATCCATGAGAGAATAATATACCTAATTTGTCACCTGAGGACAAATTTTGGGACTTTTATGATCATTTTTGGTTTTTTTTGTGAAATTTGGAGCAAAGTTCAAAAATTACACTAGTTATAGAAACACAGCGCCTTGGCACTACGCTTTTTATTAGAGCACCAAATGACAAGTGGATTTCATTTTTGGAAAGCTGGTGGCCTCCTCTCAAAACCCATTTCATCATATTTCTCAGAAAGGGCTCATATTTTCATAAAAATGAGAAAAAGGGGTCAAAAATCAGCATTTTGCCCCTCTTTTTGACAGGCGTTGTGCTTTTGTAGACACCCTGGGAGAATCAATCTTTGAAGGCCTTCCCATGGGTCATTTTAAAAAATGAAAGATGTTATGGAAACAAAATAGGCTAGACTAGTTTACCATTCTCTCATATTTTAAATTTGATTTCATAAAGGCACCTAGAAGTGGCCTCAAAGTTGGCTCTGCGCTTCTGTAATTTTGAGTTTTTAATTAAAAATTTCACTGTGAAATTTCTCAGATTTCTAGTTTGACTTGGTCAAAGGTAACTTGGTGATGTAACTTCAGTATTTCAAAGTATAAATTATGTAATCAAGAATAAATTAAAATTATAGGCTTTTTTTATCATTAATGATGCCTCATAAATGAAGCAAAACTTAAATCAAAGTCTAAGAGAAGAGTTTATTTTTGACCACCTCACTCTCACTTGTTGGTTGAGAGATTCTTTGAAACTATTCCACCACTTAGGGATTCGACCCCTCAAGGCGGGGAAACTATTTTTTTGAGCCTATATGTATCATTTCTCATTCAAAGACAAGGTTTTGACATTTTAGGAGAGAATTTGTATCTAGTGCTTTCACTCAGCTAATCAAAGGAGTATTTACAATTATTCTTCAGGAATTCATGTGCAATGAGTTTGTGATGTTGTTTCCTTTCTATTGTAGTTTCTTATGAATGAATCCATCTTTATTAACATGTTTTTCTTTCCTCAGTGATTTTCCTTACAATTATGTATGCATAATTTTTCATATTTAAAGATTTTCTTATGTGGAAAATCATTTCTATGTTTCCCTCTTCTAAATTAATGAATTCATGGCACACATGCACATTATGACCTTCTAAGCTTCTCAGACCCCACACTACATTGACAAAGCTCTTAGATCCATCACAACACATTTCTATCTTGCTCCTCCTTATGCCTTCCACTGCAACCGTTGAGGCCTTAACCTAGCTGCTTTTTCTCATCCTTCATCCAACAATCCAAAAACCCTAAATTTCCAAAAAACTCATCAAAAACTATTATATATAGCCTAAAATCCATATTTCTTCTAGTCATTGACTATGAAATCCTTAGAGAGATCCCTCTCTAGTTCAACAGGGCTAGCTGTTGAACTGTAAGTGGTTTGAGGTTACCTCTTTCGATCTCCTCCTTGACCCGGGACATTGTAAAGGATAACATTTTGGCATTGTTGTCGGGAAAATGACTGATATATCATTCTTGGGATTTTTTCTATTAGAGAATTCAAGAAGACTGGTTCTGTAAGTGACAACTTCCAGTATCTGAAGATAGGCTGATTTAAGAAATTATATCAAGTTTAAGGTGTAAAAAATTCTAGATCCTAAAAGACATACTAGGTTAAATCCTGAACCAAATCCAACTTCTATCGTTGATGACTCAGAAAAACTACTTAGAAAACTAAATTCACTTATTTCTAAAAGTACAACTCGAAAAGTAGAAAGGACTACTTCTTTGCCTGAAACTTTATTCACTGTTGAGCATATTTCTTTTGATATTCAATTTGCGCTATCTCTTTTCAAGTCAAAATCTGAGTCTTGCCTTTTTGAAGTAGTACTTGATCGTTTTCAATTTGATTCTCACCTCCTTTCTTCTAAATCCATATTTTCTAAAGTTGACCATGAACTGTGGTTAAACTTTGTTAAATTTCAGAGTCTAGTTGACCAACCTCAAATCACCGTTGAAAAAGCTTACATCCAATATCATCTTGAAACCTAACTGGTGCTTCATCCTCTACTGCACCTCCAAATACATCCGCTACTTCATCTCTTTTTACACCACCTCCATTAGTGTCATCATCTTTACCTGTTAGAAAATTGTATATTATAGAGCAATGGAACACATAAAATATTGCAGAAATATAAACACAGAAAACGCATAAAACAAGAGAGATACATATATACATGGTTCACTCAGTTTGGGCTACATCCACGAGGAAACATCCAGTCCTTCTTTTATTATATTATCCATCAAACTAAAGATATACAACCTACAACAGATCTGCTGTAACACCCTCTTAGCTCTCAATCTCCTCTCTCTTCCTTACTCAGAATACAAATATGCATAGAAACAATACAATTCCCTCATATATAGTGAGGTGTTGCCTTCTACAGCAAAAAACCCTAAATTAAACATAACTTCTACCGTCAGATCATCCAGCTAATGAACGACCCTGATTCACTAGAAATTACTAGACTTTTACAAGGACATTTTACATCTATTTTTAGCTTCGGGGGCACTGTCA
>APFE030741291.1:0-16137 GCA_000404065.3 Pinus taeda
AAAAAAAAAAAACTATTATTTAACTATTTTTAGTTAAAATTTTCGTATAAAAATTGTGATTTTCGCATGTCAATTATAACAAAAAATTATCAAAACGTGTAGTTTTTTAATTATATTTATGTTAAAAATGGCTATTTTTATGTCAATTGTTAGAAAATATTGTTTTTTAGAAACAATTATTTTTTGTGGATTGAAAAATTACTTAACAATGTATAAATATGTAGAATATTGAAAATTCAAAATATCAACCTTCTTTTTTAAATATGCGAAACAATAAAAACCTCAGTACCAAAAAAATAAAATTAAAATAAAAACAAGAAAATGAAAAAAAGACCACTTCAAAAATTATTAAATTTACAAAATAATATTACACCATAACTAAAAAAAAAAAAGAAAAAGAAGAAGAAGAAGAAGAACCTTTTAAAAAAAGAGTCTGGTGCAGAATTACCACGTTTTTAAATCAGCATAAAAAACACTACCATCATAAAACGCAATGTACATTAAAAAAAAAAATTATAGTGCCAAAAACTAAGCTTTAAAAAACATGTGTATTCTGCATAACCCCTTTTCGAAATCGAGTCACTTTTTTGCTATCTCTACAAAACGGGTAACAGTATGGGTTCCCGTTTCAAAGTTTACATTGTTTGTGACATTTAAGAGACAAAATAAGGTGTTGAGAGCTGCACCATTTTCCAAGAAGTTCAAGGTTGAAACCAATTCAATATTCAAACGAATAAGCTAACCCAATGGGATTGATGCATAGTCTAGTTCCCAATTTGACAATGCAATTAATATGACTTAACATGTGATGAAATGTTCCTAAAGATTGAAATGTTGAAGACGCGAATTTGAAAGATGAGAATCAAGTCAAAAATGGCATAGTCCTTCATTACTAATTATGATAGTCTAGGGTTGTAAGGATGGATGAGCAAGGCGGTAGTTTCATAACTCCAAAGTATCAAAAGGATGAATATCAAGGCACAATATGGTTGTCATCCTAAGACGCTTGTCTGTCATGACAAACCCTATTGTATTTGATAGGATAAGAATCATGATGATGAAACGCGAGGAATGTGCAATACATATCAAGAAAGCGTGAGCGTCAATAAGGTTTTAAGACAAGTGGGTTATTGAAAATTTGATTAATTCAAAACATAATCATAGCCCTCAAGACCTTAAACAAGAAGAGAGGGGACCCAAAGTTTGGTGGTAGGTGAAATTTTAGGGTGGTGTTGTAGCGGCGACAACACATGGAAAACCACTGGTAGAATCCAATGTCTCTTCCTTTATCCCTTCGATGAATTGAGTATTAAAATAAATGCAAGGAAGTATTGAATTAAATATCGTGGGTACCACTTGAGTTGCTTGACCATTTATAAGTACGCCTTTCATATGTTCCTTAGCTAGGTCATGTTAATATTTAAACCCCATGTCAAGAGCTTCACATGTCAGTCTTCAATGGTGACTCAACGAACATGGAAAATGGATTATTATATTCAATATTTTAAAGTGAGTTTCTGATGTTGCTCTGTTGTCAGCAGACTTGTTCAATACCTCAATGAAGTCATTCAAGCAATTGCAAACATTGCTTCGTTGCCAATAGGCTTATTCAGTACCTCAGTGAAGTTGCTTACATTGCCTCTCTACACAAGAAGCCTTTCTCTTCTTTCACCCTTTATTTTATTTTTCATTATGCCTTGGCATTTTATTATCCATTCATTGCACCAAGGTGGAAGAGGGATCTCGACTTATTTTACGGGAAAGAGAGGTTGTTTCTTTTTTCTGTATTTAGGCTTATGTGGTCCATAATGAATTAAGAAAAGTATTTCGGTAGAAATCACATAAGAGAAATTTTTGGCCGACACGTTTCGAACCACACTTGGTGGTTCGAAACACGTTGGC
This sequence comes from Pinus taeda, assembly GCA_000404065.3. Lineage (NCBI taxonomy): Eukaryota > Viridiplantae > Streptophyta > Pinopsida > Pinales > Pinaceae > Pinus > Pinus taeda. The sequence continues at coordinate 1,903 of APFE030741291.1, forward strand.
CAAAAATTTCTCTTAGGTTGTTTCTTGTTTAACAAAAACATAAATATATTCTAAGTTAGGTGTGTACTCATGTCATATTTCTATATCATATCTCCAACTGTCAAGTGGACAATGAAAACACAATTAAATTATTAGAACCATACCGGAAACAAACTTCAGGTTAGAGATATTGCGTCTCACGACTGATTAGAGTTCCCCGCAAATATCCAATCATATTTTCCTTGTTATTGGATCATGTATAAACATAAGGGACATGGTTTTGACACTATAATCTACAAGCAACTACCTCTTTAATTGGCCATAATTACCCCACCACCATGGGTTTGGGTTCCAACATTTGGGACAAGGCAAGTGAATTAGGTAAAGGGAGATAATGAAAAGCCACCAGGGATCATTTGCAGGACATGCATATAACAAGGCTCAAATGAGAAGCACATGCATAATGTAGGAAAATGATTGAAAGGAAATACAGTTGAAGATAATGCAATGAAACAAGAAGAAGATGCAACAAAAACAAAAATTTCTACAATAGAATGCAACGTAAGTTGATAAGAAAGTGCAACTAAAGCAATGTAATTCCCATGCATACAATTGTTGGCATTATTGTCATTGATGGGAAAGGAGCAGCTATGTGAATCATAATGTTGAGCTTGGGATGTTGATGAGTTGATGATGTTGGATTATGTTGTTGTATGCATATGATGAGCGAGAATGTTGCTCAAAGGTTGATTTATGTTGAATGCTAGATGGCTTGAACTGAAGAGGGATGAAAGTGATGTGAAGTGCAAAGGCTATGATAACTAATGGGAAGGCTGAACATTTTCAAATTAAACACAAAATATTGAAACAAAAGCTAGAAAAATATATGCTTTTATTAATAGAAAAATGTATGATACAAATCTGATTTTTTCTCTTGTAATCATTACTAGTTGAGATGTTTTATTTCAGCTCTATTTTATATTACAAAATTTCTTTTAGGACTGAAAATGAAGTGACAAGTGTATGAGCAGTTTTGGAAGTCTAAGAGACAATGCTTCATTTCATATTCCTGCAAAGAATACAAACATCCAATATTGCTTTCTTATAAAACATACAATGTGGAATGGAAAGGGGACTTTTTTGAAGAAAAACAATCTGCATAAAAAAGTGGATGAGTAGCAAGGAAAGAGATGCAAAGTGAAAAGGAGAAGTAGTGCAGCAGTGGACTTGACAACAGAACAGTAAATGAGGTAACCAACATTTGTAACATGATGTCATGATTGAGATATTTTTGTCCCCTTCTACTTGTAGCTTGAAAAGGAACAAGTTGTAGCCTGTTGAGGTAGGAGCCTCCTGTGGGTTGTAAGATGCAGAAAACTTGTGGGAGTTAGAGCTTCCTTTGAGGTAGGATCCTCTTGTAGGTTGGAGCCTACAAAAATATGATGTAATAAGGAGTAGCAACTTGCATTCACATCACTTTCGGCCTAAAATTCATGGTTTTATCCCTTCGGGGTTTCCACTTATATCTGGTGTCTTCATGTGTTTATTCTTGTGTGTTGTGTGAATGTTTTAAATTCTTGATAAATAAATCTGAAAACTTCTCTCCGTGACACCTAAAAAAGGGATTCAATAATATTTGAGCACAAACATAAATCGTTAATTGCATAAGAAGAATATTAAGTTGAGCAAAAATAAAGAATTTGAATTACTAATTCACCCTGTCCCCCTCCCCCCTCTCAGTAATTCCCAATCATAAATATTAATTGGTATCGGAGCTTGGTTCCTTTAGTAGCAGTCTAACAACTGGAAGGAGGTCCTAAGTCAGTAAAATGGCTAGTAAAGAAGGATGCTCAAAAAATAAGGCCCCTCTATTTACTGGTACAAACTATGCCTTTTAGAAAGTAAGAATGAAGACATATTTAATGTCTTCAAGAATAGAAGTTTGGGTTGCTATGATGATGGGGTATGAAGAACCAAAGGAAACGACTAGTGACAAGGATGCCAAAATGAATTTTATAGCTAATGCAAAAGCTATGAATTCACTTTTGAGTGGTCTATTTGAGTTTCAACTTATCAAGGTAACGCATTGTGAGACAACTAAAGATATCTAGGTTAAATTAGAAAATATTCATTAAGGAGATAAAAAGGTGAAGATGGACAAATTACAAATGTATAGAACATGGTTTGAGACCTTAAAAATGAATGAAGATGAAGATATAGCTAAATTATTTTTAAGAGTTGATGAAGTTGTAAATATCATGTTGGGTCTAGGTGAAATAATCAACGAAAGTGTAATAGTTCAGAAAATTTTGAGGTCATTACCTCCAAAATTCAATCCTAAGGTTCAATTATAGAAGAAACAACAAACTTTGAAACTTTGAACAGAGATCAAATACATGGCACATTGACAACATATGAGATAAGAATTCCAAAAGGAAATGCAACTTTCAAGGCAAACAATCCCATAGAAGGAAAGGAGCGGTCATGCTCAGGTTCTGATGAAGAAGAAGAAAAATTTGTCAGAAGGTTGAAGAAAGGCACATGTAAGTATAAAGGAAAAATTCCATTTAAGTGTTTTAACTGTCTAAGAGTGGGACATTATGCATCAAAATTCCCTTTTAAGAAAGAGGAAAATTATCCTAAAGGGAAAGACAAGAACAAGTCTAACAAAATGCAGAAAGAAAGACAATTCAAAAGAAAAAATTTCTATACTCAAGAAGATAACAATGGATTTGAAAGTTTTAATGAATCCTCTAGTGAATATGGAACCAGTGAATTCATGTTGATGGCCTTGGAAGATCTTGAAAAGAATTTCCATGAATATGAAGAAGAAGAGGAAGGTGAGGTAGACATTGAGGGGGGGTTAATCAGTGCCTTAGATGAAATAGAAAGGCTTAAACTAAAGAATAGAAAGCATAAAGAGATCTTATTGAATATGTAAAAGAAGAATCAAATTCAGAAGACATTATCAAATTGAAAGTTGAACTTGAAGAAGCAAAGAACGTGGAAGACATTTTAATGAAACAAATAAGAGAGAAAAACTAAGAGTGTGAAAGATTAGATGAAGAGGTGGTATGTCTAAAGAAAAGTCTAGAGAAGGATCAAATTGAACTAAACATGAATATTCAGTAGATAAAAGAGTTTGAAAAATTGGATGTGATATTAAAAGCTCAAAGGTCTCCACTCATAAAGATTGGGTTAGGCCATGAAGGAGAATCCAGTAAATCTAAGGCGGAGGATAAAAGGACAATCACATTTGTAAAAGTTTTTAAGGGAGAGGATGACAACTCACATCAATATGAGAACATAAATTTGAGCAGCACTTCAACAACAAGTAAAAAACTGCAAAGGAACATTGTCGGTAAAGTACATAAGGCAAAAGAAATGGACAATCAAACAACAATCTATCGGAAACCACACTTCTTCAGGAGACAGGATTATCAAATGTGAAGATGGTTAGATTCTCAAACATTGTCCACTACCAGGTAGATATATCTGTTTTATGGATATTGTTACTGTTGTAAAAACTTTGGACATAAAGCCATAAATTGTAGAGTTTATGTCAGAAGAATTGATTTGGGAAATTTAAGATGAGGAACAATGGATTCACAAACATTAAAACAAACATGAATCTAGACAAAAATGTGCTTGCTCCTCTCCTTGATATCATTGAATGTTTTTATTGTCACAACTTTGGGAAAAAGTCTTATGAATGTCAGCTTAAATACAATCGATTAACATCTCAGAACATTTATAGAATAAATGGATGTATGCAATGTAGAAAGAAGGTAGAAGAAAATAAACATGATAAGTGTGATTTAGTTTTGTATGCTCAAGATCAAAATAATAAATGGTATGTGGACAGTGGCTGCTCTAGAAATATGACATGAGATAAAAGCAAGTTTGCTTCCTTGAATGAAAATAAAACTGGAAATGTCACATTTAGTAATGATGGAGTAGGAAGAATTAGAGGAGAATGTACAATTAGTCTGAACAACGGAAGAGGAAAGGCTCAAGATGTATTGTTTGTATATGGTCTAAAACATAAGTTGTTGAGTGTAAGTCAGATGTGTAACAAAGGGTATGATGTTCTCTTTAGAGCTCAAAAATGTGAAATCAGGTCAACATCTACTGGGAAGGTTCTGGCTAAATGATTTCGAACTGAGAATAATTTATACATGTTGAAAGAAGAGAGTGAGGAATGCTACATCGACAAATAATATGAATCCTGGCTATGGCATAGGAGATTGGGGCATCTCAACTTTGATCACATCATAAAGCTCAACAAAAAGGGAGCAATCAGAGATCTACCAACAATAAAAAAGCCTCAAAATACTATTTGTAAATCATGTCAAATGGGTAAACAAACACGAACATCATTCAAAGTCAAAGATAAACTATCAAGTAGTAAGCCTTTGTAACTAGTTCATATGGATTTGTGCGGGCCTTCCACAATAAAAGTACCAGGAGGAGAACAATATTTCATGTTGGTAATCGATGACTATTAGAGATTGACTTGGGTGCCATTTCTCAGAAATAAGTCAAAAACATTTGAGAAATTTAAAACATTTAAGGCATTGGCAGAAAATCAAACGAGGTGAAATATAAAGTGCATAAGGTCAAACATAGGAGGTGAATTTACATCAGATGAGTTTTCAAACCTATGTAATGAATTTGGGATAAAATAAAAATATACTATTGCAGACACGCTGCAACAGAATGGAGTCGTAGAGAGACAAAACAGTCTATTCAGCAAATAACCAAAGCCATGATGCAAGAAAGAAGCATTGCTCAAACCTATTTGGCAGAAGCAGTGCATACAATTGTACATTCTCAATAAGGCACATCTCATACCAAATTGTGATAAGACACCTTATGAATTGTAGCACAGGAAACTAACATCAATCAAGCATTTTAAAGTACTCAGGAATAAATGTTATATAAAAAATAATGCTGAAAAACTAGGAAAGTTTGATGCTTGATCTCATGAAGGAATATTTTTGGGATATTCATCAAAAAGTAAGGGATACAGATGTTATAATAAAATATTGCATAATATTGTTGAATGCATAGATGTTAAGATTCACGAAGAGACTCCCAATAAAAACAAGAGCACAGATCTTATCAATCCTCCAGATCATCATCATCATATCAGTAAAGAGAATGAAGTACAAGATGAAGAGTTAGAAGATATAGAGACTTATTCAAAAGGACCCTCAAGACACACTAAAAAGAATAATCCTCATAATAAAATTATTGGAGATAAACGTGAAGGAGTACAAACAAGGAGGAAACTAGCAGAAAAATCTAAACAAATTCATATAGCTATGTTGTCACACATAGGGCCAAATAAGTTTGAAGAGGCAAGTAAAGACAAAAGTTGGATAAATGCTATGAATGAGGAGTTAGATCAAATTAAGAAGAACAAGACTTGGGAACTAACACCAAAACCTGTTGGAAAGAATGTTATTGGCACCAAATGGGTATTCAAAAGTAAGATGAATGAACAAGGTCAAGTTGTTAGAAATAAATCCAGACTAGTGTGTAAGGGTTACTCACAAGTGGAAGGTCTTGATTATGAAGAGACTTTTGCACCAGTCGTGAGACTCAAGGCAATCATGATTTTTTTGTCCTTTGCATGTTACAATGATTGCAAGCTATATCAAATGGACGTGAGGTCTACTTTCCTAAATGGTGATCTTGAGGAAGAAGTCTATGTGGAACAACTAGAATATTTTTCATTATTAGATAAACCTAACTATGTATGCAGGTTAAAAAAATCACTATATGGTCTTAAATAAGCAACATGGGCGTGGTACTCTAGATTGGACAAGTACCTTCAAGAACGGGGTTTCAAGAGATAAGGAGTTGATAGTAATTTGTACATAAAGGTTGATGGAGATGAATTATTGATTATAGTTATGTATGTGGATGATATCATGTTTGGAAACAACAAATATCATCTAATAGAATGGTTTGTTGAAGAGATGAAGCCTATGTTCAAAATGTCAATGACTTGAGAACTTACCTTCTACCTAGGGCTCCAAATCCTACAAAAACCTGGAGGCATATTCATTTCACAAGAGAAATACTTAAGAGATATGTTGAAAATATTCCAAATGAAAAATTGTAAACCTATCTCAACCCCCATGACTATTGGATCTAAGCAATGTGAAGGGTATGAATCGCATAATGTGGATCAAAATCTTTACAAATATATGATAGGAAGTTTCAATGTTATACCTAACATCTTCTCGACTAGATATAATGTTGGTAGTCTGACTAGTATCAAAATATCAATCATCACCCAAACAAAGTCATTTGCTAGCAACAAAAAGGATATTCAAGTACTTGAAAGGGACTACAGGATATGGACTATGGTATTCGAAAAGTAAGTTCTTTACATTGATAGCATACACTGATGTGGATTGATCCAGCTGTGTGAATTCCAGAAAAAGTACAAGTTGTGGTGCATTCTACTTAGGAGAGTCTTTGGTGGCATAACTAAGCAAAAAATAAACATTAGTTTCTCTATCTATAATGGAAGTTGAATACATAGCAGTTGCAACCTATTGCACACAAGTGTTGTGGATGAAGCAGACACTTCAAGATATGAAGGTAAATTTCAGTGAGCCTATCTCTATCAAATGTGATAATACAAGTGCAATAAGCATTTCAAAAAATCACGTGCTTCATTCAAAGACCAACCATATCCCTATAAAGTACCACTTTCTCAGAGAACAAGTAGCTAAGAAAATAGTGAAGATGGAGTACATACCCACAAAAGAATAGATAGCAGATATATTTACAAAGCCTCTTGCTAGGGAACCATTTGAATATCTAAGAAATAAGTTATGGATAATTTCTTCAAACTCTCTTCACTAATGTGACTTCAAAAGGAGAGTCCAAAACTTGAAATTGAATGCACCATCTAAGGGGGAGACTACAAGAGCAGGAAGAAGTAAATAAGAGGAATATGAAGCATATGATGTTGTTAAGAATTTGAAGTCACTAAGAAGCAACAAGAACAAAGGCATCATAAAGTTGCGAGATCGAGTCATTTTTTCTTGAGAAAGCAAAATCAATCAGGTGCATCATTCAAAAGTTCAGTCTTTAATGAGAGGTTTTATAGAAAAATCTACACATGTATATATCCTGTATATAAGCATGTAAACAAATAAATAGACAAAGCATGTTGATATCATTAGAATTTTCTCAAAAATACTTCATTCTCTGATTGTTTATATGGAATACGTTGTTATACATTATGATGATCCATGTATTAACTGACAATTGATCTATGAAAACATGAGATATATTGAAACATATATATGCATACAACCACAAGAAAAGAGACCATTATGGAAGTAAAATGGATCAACTCCAAAGGAATTCAAGTAATTAAGGTGCAATATTACATTCAAAGTTTGAGATATCTTCAAACATGTATGCTACCATCAAGCCAAGAGGAGCAAATTGATTTTAGTTATCTTTGTGGCAAGTTTCCAAGAAGTATTCATCATGTAGAATCATGAGATTGACATTTGAACCACACCATTTGCAAGTTGCACATGAATAAATCTAGCTCAATAAAAGATCAAGAGTAAACTATTGCAAGAATTATTTCATGCATAGATCCTTGTTATGGTTGCAAAGAATTGTTGTTGAAGAAAATGATGAACATGTTTCTACAACCAGAAAGGAAACATGTGACTAAACTACATTTCAACATCTTAGTGCATCATTAGGATCTCTCTAAATCCTTCAGTGTTGCATAACCACAAAGATTTGAATGATGTGAATGCTTGAAGAAGTAAAATGAATTTATCAACAAAAAACAAAATTTCTGAAGTACTTCAACTACGCAATTGAACAAAGTACAATCCGTTGTTTGAGTAAAAATCCATACTAATGTGCATTTGAGTAATGATCTCTAGGAGCTCATCATTGTTCTAATAAAAAGATAATGTGCAAAAGAAATTGTGGCCTACCCAGAGAACATTCTCCATTCCAAAAGAAAGAAAAGAAAAAGGGAAAAAAAAATTGCTCATTAATTACATCTCAAGCAGTTACAATCATTTGAAGAAAATGAGGCTCTGCAATATCAAATACACTAGGAGAAAATTCTTTCAAATAAACATATTGAAGAATTCAATTCAGAAATCGACATTCAAATCTATTGTATTGCAAAATAAAAGGAAGATCGTGAAAATGTCTCTACAATTTGAAGGCCATGGGTGATTGAAACACCATGCCTCACTCAATTGCAGCACTTCAGCTTCATTATTATGGTCGTAAATATTTAGATAATATTAATGCTACATGATCAAAGTCAAACTATGGATGAAATTATGCAAAACATCTTCATCTGAGTTGAGGAAGAATGAATTCATACATCTGAAAGAGTAAACGAAGAGTCAGTAACCCTACAAAAGAAGAAATTGAATTATATAAAGAAAGAATTCTCCATATCTATATAAGATTCAGAAAAACCTCATACATCTCATAGCAAAAAAATGAAGAGACATTTAAATCCATTGTACTGTCAAACATATTTTCTATAGTCATTGAGATGCAATTTCAGGGCATTCAACTATAAGAAAATCTAGAGATACATAAAAGTTACAGAAAGCATAAAAGGAAAAATTGGTATCCATCAAAGAGAACCAAGTGCTCAAAATGATTTATATATATCATCATAAGGTACGAATAGTGACAAGGAAAGTAACGCAAGGACAAAGAAGAGTAACATTTAATTTCAATTATGAAGGTCAAAATTTCGCTGGAGTAGAGATGTCAAGGACAAAAAGACAGGACCATACATCGTATTGACAACTAGTGGATTGGAGGAACATTAAAATTCTCTGAGATATCATGAAATCTCCTGAGGCAGTGGAATAATTGTGTGCAACATAATAATAATGTACAGTGGAATAATTATATGCAACATTCATATATTCCATGGCAGTGTTTCTATTGCAGAAGCTTTATTCGATTCCTTCAACATTAATTGCCTTGGAGCAACATTAGTGGTTATTATGACATTATTATCATTATCAAACGTTCCAATGGCATTATTAAGCATTCATTGGCATTATATGTGATTTACGCCGAAATTCTTCTTATAACTAAAGGAATCATTCTCATCCCCTTTTATAATACTATGAGCAATATAATGTTAATTCATTGGGCATTGTTTTGAAGCCACGTGGATAAATTGTGGAAAACCATATGATATAGCACTACTCTCCTACCTTACTACTTTAAACACTATGTAATGCTGCAAATCTGGGAAGCCTTGGAGATTAATACATTAAGAAACATTGAAAATTGATGCATTGGAAGTATTTTTAATACATTCTTAGGCATAGATTTATGAATAGGTTTTTACGCCCTAACATGCTTATTCGCTAAGAGTTAATTATGGAGCAACCTTCATCATGTAGACACAGTGATTCTTGGATATTTGTAACAATGATTTGTCCATCAGGAGATGCAAATTATTGCCCTATTCTTGTATTCTTTATGCTTTTGCACAAGGACATTTCTCAATATAATCGAGTTCTCATACATGCCATGCTTTCCTTACAAAATGTTCTCTCAACATTATTCTTGAAACTTTTTACAGAGTGTTCTCACAACAATATTTTGCAATGCTCTTTTACAGTGAGTTGAAGACTTTATTTTTTTTTTCAAAGGGGAAGGTAAGCAGAGGTTATGGGCAACAATGAGAAATATCTTTTAGGACAAAAGGGGGAGAACGAATGAGTTTCCATCAATGCCAAAGCGGGAGATTATTGGCATTGTTGTCATTGATGGTAAAGGAGCAGTTATGTGAATCAGAATGTTAAGCTTTGGATGCTTATGAGATGATGATGTTGGCCTATTTTTTTGTATGCATATGATGAGCGACAATGTTGCTCAAAGGTTGATTTATGTTGAATTCTAGATGGCTTGAACTGAAGAAGGTTGAAAGTGATGTGAAGTGCAAAGGCTATGATAATCAATGTGAAGGTTGAACATTGTCAAATGAAACACAAGATGGAAAAATATATGCTTTTATTAATATAAAAATGTATGGTACAAATCTGATTTGTCTATTGTAATCATTACTAGTTGATCTGTTTTATTTCGACTCTTTTTTATATTACAAAATTTCTTTCAGAACTGAAAATGAAGGGACAAGTGTATGAGTAGTTTTGGAAGTCCAAGAGACAATGCTTCATTTCATATTTTTGCAAAGGATACAAACAAACCATGTGGCTTGCTTATAAAACATAAAATGTGGAATGGAAAGGGGACTTTTTTTGAAGAAAATACTCTGCATAAAAAAGTGGATGAGCAGCAAGGAAAGAGATGTAAAATGAAAGGAGAAGCAGTGCAACAATAGACTTGAAATCAGAACATTAAATCAGGTAACCAACATTTTTAAAATGATGTTGTGATTGAGATATTTATGTCCCCTTCTATGTTGTAGCTTAAAAATGAACAAGTTGTAGCATGTTGAGGTAAGAGCTTCCAGTGGGTTGTAGTCTACAGAAAACTTGTGGGAGTTGGAGCTTCCTTTGAGGTAGGATCCTCTTGTAGGTTAGAGCCTACAAAAATCTTATGTAATAAGGAGTAGAAACTTGCCTTCACATCACTTTCAACCTAAAATTCATGGTTTTCTCCCTTCGGGGTTTCCACTTATATCTAGTGTCTTTATGTGTTTATTCTTGCATGTTGTGTGAATGTTTTGAATTCTTGATAAATAAATTTGCAAACTTCTCTCCTTGACACCTTCAAAAGGAATTCAATAATAATTTAGCACAAACGTAAATCATTAACTGCATAAGAAGAAGATTAAGTTGAGCAAAAATAAAGAATTTGAATTAGTGAATTCACCCCCCCCCCCCGAGTAATTCCCAATCATAAATATCAACAATTCCAAAATGAAATGTAGAGCATATGCAAATATGTACAAGCATGAAAAGCTATTATGATAAGCAAAAAAAACTATATTAACCCTAAACACTAATCTAAAAGGGATGAAGGTCGGCATCAAGTGAAATCAAGCTTCCAATACAGCCACAAGAGTTGCCTTTAACCTGCGAGCAAAAAAATGTTAGCAATCAATACCCAAATAAGGCGATGTGCAAATGTTAGAAAAATTACCTGTATTTCTTGCACATGAGATTGAAGGTCATGCCTACTAATAAATAAATGTGCCACAAAAGTTTTCTCTAACCAACCTACAATTTTACCTTGATGGGCAAAACATTGAACATAGAAACCCCACAGGCATCTTGCAAAACTACTTTCATCAATGTTTTCATTAGTAATAAGCATTAGGTAAGATTGAAACTCCTTATTAGTAATAGAGCATGCTAGGTACAACTACTCCAACCAATTAGCAATTCGATCATGATATTCAAAATGATGAACATGAGATGGGTGAAAATAATTCCAAAATGAGGATATGTTAGATGAAGTTGTATTAGGGGAAGAGTCTTATGAAGAAAACTCACTAGAAAATCACATGCATATACCATGCATCCATAAATCAATAAGGAAATCACACATGCAACCTGCTACCTGCAAAGAAATCCAATTGTAGTTGATGATCCACATGTTCCCTTGTGCTTTCCTTTGCCTTCTTTCTCCAATCCTAGTGAAAACTAGTGTGCTCCAAGCATTCTCCAAGAATTCTCTAAGTGTGCAAGAGTATGAGGGAATAAGTGAATAGAAGAGAGCTCCAAAACTGAACTGACAAAAACTAAAACAGTAAAAGTTGTGAAATGATCGTTAGAAACCTTTTTATCATTGAGTCTTCTGTTTTCTTCATTTTCCTTCCATTTCCTTAGCATACAAATTTGTGCCTCTTCACCTTCCTTTTCTCCAATTTTCCTTTATTTCATAAATAAAATGTCAATTATTGTCACTTCACCTTTGCCAATTTCCATAGCCATTAATTAATCAATAGTGATACCCATCACTATGTTTTACCCAACATTCAGCTTGGAATACATGTCCCATGACCATAGTCTTATTTTTATTTACGTAGGAAATCAACCAAGGGTTGTTACATGTAGCCCTGTTATAACACAATCCAATAGCCAACTAGGGGTTAAATCTGACTCATTCACCCTCAATATGAGTTATAAATTGACTCTTATGGAGTATTCTTCGTCATGATCGCATGCCTAACCCCTTTTCCATTAATAATGGGGCTAACATGACATCCTCTCAAATCATGGTGGATGACACATGAAGGTGAACTTCCGAGTAGCATAAATTTTGGCACAAACTTCATTTGAGTTATTTCTTGCACCATTGGAAGGGTATCTAGTCATAGAATAGTACCAGAGGGTTTGGCAGAGTTTTTGGACCCCAAAAAACTTTGAGAAATGCCTAAAACTACCTCCTAAAGGTTTAAAATCCCAATCAGCCTTACTAAGACCTACTGATAAATATGGTAATGTGAATTTATTCCTCCAGATTTTCCACAATGAAAGAACCAAGATGGATGAAAAATAATATAATGATCCAATCCATATCAAAATATGTAGAAATCCATAATGAAGCCCAAAAAAGCCTTGATCTCTTGGGCTTTGACTGTGGGTGTCCAAGATGTTGGTTGTTGCCTTATCTATAGGGGTATTCCTCACCTCATGGCTTTTCTATAATAGTTCTAAGTACCTTAAACATCTCTTTTGGGTTTTCCCCTCCACTAAATCAATGTGGCAATAGGACTTGACCTTTCATAGTCATCTTTTATTTGGTCTTCTTCCTTGGAAATCAACTATTTTCACTAATAAAACACCGCTATTTCAATTTCTAGTCCACATGGCAACATGTCAATATAAAACATGTTTATATTTATAAAAGAATAAACAATATTATTAGTAACTAGTCTTTATAATAGATAACCTCTTTCCACAGGTTGATAGAGTGTAAATATATGTTAACATGTATCTAGAGATCATCATGCAAGTACAAAAAGTTGAGCTCTACATCACCCAACTTTAGTGTTGGAGAGGATACCTCACATAATGCATTAAAAGTCCCTAACATAGACTCTAACTTCTTTAGCTTGTTTCTAATGATCATAGAGGAGTCCAAGTTGACTTCACCATCAGGTAGGTCATGCCGCAAGGGAGATTTTAGAATAATGACCCAATTGGCCAAGAATCCCCTTGATCATCCAACCAAACAACATGTTTCCTAAGATGGGGCTCATAATCTTTGAAGCTAAGAAGCCCCTACAATAGTTGAGTGAAAATTAGGCATAGGAAATCAATGTCCTTAAGCTTGAGTCGTTGACCTAACGCTACAAAACGCTACCAAATAATGACAAGGGTAATCCTCCTTGTTCCAGATCAACCCCCACAACTACATGATCTAAAATTTTCAAAATCTTGAATACGATTTAAGACATATTTCTCCCGAAATACATGTTAAAAAGTTCTAGATTTTTATTCTCTATTCTCTCATGCTAAGAGGTGTTTAGAATTATAGAATCTCATGCAACAGTTTCATTAATTAATGTAACCTAAATTTTTATTACTCATACTAATAAAAACATCATATTAATGTAATTTTATCTTTTATATATATAAAATGTGACATCTAAAAAATATAAAATATTAAAAATTTTCATAAAGGAAAAAATAAAAATTTAACATAACCTAAAAGCAAAATAAAAGACTCATTTTTAACATCTCTTCCCATCTTCACTTTACTGAAATCAAAAAACATCATGTTGATGTACTCTTCCCTTTCTCTTTTTATATATATATAGTGACATATATTCATCAATATAAAAATTAAAAATTCCATATAAAGAAAAAATAAAAATTTAAACCATAGCACAAAAACTTCAATCCTACAAGTTCAAAATAAAGACTCACTTCTTGTCTCTTCTCACTTTACTGAAATCATCGAGGATAACTTCAACAATTTCTCTAGTAACAATGTGGCTAGAAAGATATGTAAAGCTTCATAGTCACTACTCAAATAATTTCACAAATATAAGTTGCATACTTAATATAATGACAGGGAAACATGTAATGCTAATCCACTTTATCTAAAAATGAATTTTAGAAAATAAACTCAAAATATTCCTAAGTGAAAGATAAAACCAAGATCAAATTATGTTACCAAAGTTTTGATTCTATTATAATAACAAGCACTTCAATTTTGTATCGACTTTTTTCATCGAGAGCTCTCTTTTATGAATGGTATATTGGAAGACATTTCTTTTTGTTTTTTAAATAG
>APFE030741291.1:21181-59790 GCA_000404065.3 Pinus taeda
TCATCATGCAAGTACAAAAAGTTGAGCTCTACATCACCCAACTTTAGTGTTGGAGAGGATACCTCACATAATGCATTAAAAGTCCCTAACATAGACTCTAACTTCTTTAGCTTGTTTCTAATGATCATAGAGGAGTCCAAGTTGACTTCACCATCAGGTAGGTCATGCCGCAAGGGAGATTTTAGAATAATGACCCAATTGGCCAAGAATCCCCTTGATCATCCAACCAAACAACATGTTTCCTAAGATGGGGCTCATAATCTTTGAAGCTAAGAAGCCCCTACAATAGTTGAGTGAAAATTAGGCATAGGAAATCAATGTCCTTAAGCTTGAGTCGTTGACCTAACGCTACAAAACGCTACCAAATAATGACAAGGGTAATCCTCCTTGTTCCAGATCAACCCCCACAACTACATGATCTAAAATTTTCAAAATCTTGAATACGATTTAAGACATATTTCTCCCGAAATACATGTTAAAAAGTTCTAGATTTTTTCTTTATGCTCTCTGACGTAAAAAGTATTTAGAGTGTATAAATCTCATGCAACAATTTAATTAATTATATAATAAATTTATACTATCTAATTAAAACATCATATTAATTTTAATTTCTTATATATATAAATTACATCTAAAAAATATAAATATTAATTTTCATAAAAAAACCAAACCTAAAGCCAATAAAGACTCATTTCTACCTCTCTTCCATCTCACTTACTGAAATCAAAAACATCATGTTGATGTAATTTTCCCTTTCTTTATACATATTATATTATGTGACATTATTCATTAAAAATAAAATAAAAAATTCAATAGGAAAATAAAAATTTAAACCATAGCACAAAAACTTCAATCCTACAAGTTCAAAATAAAGACTCACTTCTTGTCTCTTCTCACTTTACTGAAATCATCGAGGATAACTTCAACAATTTCTCTAGTAACAATGTGGCTAGAAAGATATGTAAAGCTTCATAGTCACTACTCAAATAATTTCACAAATATAAGTTGCATACTTAATATAATGACAGGGAAACATGTAATGCTAATCCACTTTATCTAAAAATGAATTTTAGAAAATAAACTCAAAATATTCCTAAGTGAAAGATAAAACCAAGATCAAATTATGTTACCAAAGTTTTGATTCTATTATAATAACAAGCACTTCAATTTTGTATCGACTTTTTTCATCGAGAGCTCTCTTTTATGAATGGTATATTGGAAGACATTTCTTTTTGTTTTTTAAATAGATAGAAAGGAATCCTTACATTACATTATATATAATATATGAAATGGATATGAAGGACATTTTTTTTTTAAAATTAGAATTGAAGCTTACATTACATTTATATAAATATTTAGTATCATATCTATATAAAATAATTTTTTTCTAAATTATATATTGAAGGAACTTCTTGTTTAGAGGATAGAACAAAATCAATTAATAGTAAAATATACTTATTAAATTACAATAACTCAAATTATATAATAATATATTGTGTGTATGTTGGGAGTGATGTATATCATATAATGGTAGAATTAGTATCAATGTCAAATGGATTCAAATTAGAATCAAATCATAATTAGAGTTATTATTTTATTATTTTACTTATTAGTGTAATGACAAAATGTGGTTTCTGCATGGCGCAAATTGTTTGAATTATTGGATTTATTTAAATAATGATTAAAAACATTAATACATTTTTAATTATTGTAACGACAAATTTATATATATATCATTATATATATATATACTATATAATATATATAATTTATTTTTTCTATTTACGTAATATTTGAATATTTAAGGTTTTTTTTAGTTATATAGTTAGTATTATTCAAAAACAAGTTTGAAATTTTAAAGTGAGATTATCATGTTATTTTGTGATATATATGATCTGGTTTGTTGTGTTGTCCAATTTGTACAATTTTTTTTAGCTTGAACTTTGGTTTAAGGTTTTTTTAACGAGGTTGATGTTTGTTGTGTTAATGTATTAGGGCTCCAAAACTCGAAGCACTTGCTATGACAATTAAAACTCCAAGACAAGTCTCTCTACTCTCGCAGTAGAGTAATGAGTGGTAGGTATATATCGTTGACCGAATCGACACGTGAGTGGGAGGGTGTTGATTTTTATAACTATGGTCGGTCTTCATAATTAGTATTTTTGGTCCTTGATGTATTTGTAAGCATGTTCTTCATGTCATTTACAAAAGAAGAAATTTGAAAATTTGTGGCTCCAAATTAGTAATGTCGGCCTCCTAGTCAAGTAGGCCCCTTCAAATATTGAAGTAGGACCATTCAAAGAAAGACACCCATTCAGTTCATTAAAACACTATATATTGAGGCATTTGACCTCTTCTATAAGAGGAATTCAGATCCTCTGTTATATATCTTTCTAAGGCTAGCGAGGAAGCTAAGAAGGCAATTTCTCTCTCTCTCTTGAAGACAATTTGCATCTCTCTTTGTTATAGAAGAAATTCAGATCTCTCTCTCTCTGTTGAAGGAAGTTCATACCTCTTTCTACTACAGGAAATTCAAATCTCTCTCTCCGTTGAAAACTATTCACATATGATTGTTGAAGGTTATTCACATCACTCAGTTGAAGGCTATTCGCGTCTCTCTTTTGAAGCTTCATATTGAAGGACGAACTTCTTTTGTAAAGCCAAGTTGCAGGACCAAATCTATGGATGAAAAAGGAAGGCCAAATCTCTACCCTAGAAGATCATACCAAATCAAATTTATTGGGGAAACCTATGGCTTGACTAGGAGGATGGACCAGGTTTGACCTAGTGTTTGACTCATATGTATCTCTGTTGAATTGAGGAAAATTTCTATTTTTCTATTGAGAAGGTTGTTGGGTTTTTCCCCCTTAGGTTTTCCCAGGGTAGACCCTTGTGTCCATTGTTTGGTTGTCTCTTCATAATCTTACTGTCTTTTATATTATAGAATTGTTATCTTTGATGTAATTATTTAATGATTGAATTATGAAAAGAATGTGTATAAAAACTAAATCATATAAAGCAACTTTATCAATATAAGAGGACTCTATAAAAATCAACATGGTATGAGAGCTTGGTGTAAGGACGCCTCTAAGGTTGCCTCCATAGGAAGTCATTCAAGCCATCACTTGGGGCTAAATATGTCAACTAGCCCTAGACTTAACATTCTCCTTGAAGAAGACTCACATTCTACTTTCCTAAATATAAAGACAAAAGTCTGGTGTAAATTTTGAAGCCCTAATATCTCAACACCTCAAAGGATAAGAAGATTGTAATAAGGTCGAAGTCCTGTAAGGCCAAATATTATCTCAAGAGATATATTATGGAAGGTTGATCTATGATCTAAGGACTTAGATCTTAAAGCACCGAGCCTCAAGACCTCTATAACGATCCAGTAGCGTTAGGAAGTCCGAAGAACTTCAAGTCATATCTAAAAGTCCACTTACATTTCTTGTCTTACACCCAGGTCACCATTTTAAACTTTAAAGCTTATTTCGAGGACGCAAACTTGTGATGAAATTCCAAGTCTTTGTGACTAGCACAAGAAATCTCATATATAATACAAAGGTCCAAATACCTCAGAATGAACCCCAATCTTATGAAAAAAGGGTTGAATGACCTCACTATTGCAATTCGTTGAGATTTGGAAAAGTTATTAAAGTCCTGAGCAAGATTGAAAGATCTTGATCATGACAAAAAGAAGTCAAAATTATTTGGTTTGCTACAAGACCAAAAAAACCTTCAGAAAAAAGGTTCTAAGACCAAGGTAATAGATTCAATCAAAAATTTGTATTGCAAGGTACGCATTGTCTCATAATTTTTTTTTAGATCAAAGTTCCTTTAAAATTGAAGGTGTATTTCCCTCAATCTCAAGTTTAAGAAAGTTTGGAGAAACATCTCAAGACAAGATTGTGCTATCGCTTGGAAATGCATCTCAAGACAAGATTGTGCTATCGCTTGGAAATGCATCTCAAGACAAGGTAGTATAAGTAGAGATAGATCCTTGCGAAGTTCTCTAACTAATATTTGAAGACCTCGTCTGAAAGAGAGGATTGAACATCTGCCAACATATCTTGAGACATGTCGACTTTCTCAATATGATTCATGATCAAGGAAAAATATGAGCCAAATGAACTTGTGAAGCTAATGTTTTGTATAGATCTATGTCACCTCTGAAATATCATGTCATGACCTATGTGACAAAAATACTCAAGTCATATGATCTCTGAATTTCCCTTCTGAAAGGGAAGTTAAGAAAGTCATTTGCATAGATTCATTCAACCTTTTGCTTGGTATCATGATGACATTCTCTTATGTTTCGAATATTCAAAGGTTGATGGTGTAAAGGAAACAAAATTGCTTGATGATATTGAACATTCTTTGCTACTAATGAAGGGTGTGTAAATATTCAAGGCTTACAGTGAAGAAGAAGTCGAACTCCTCTTTAAAATTAAAGTCCAAATTCATCTCGAGGAAGATGTGTAATTTGCAGAACATGATGAGGTCGAACTCCTCTTTAAAATTAAAGTCCAAATTCATCTCGAGAAAGATGTGTAATTTGCAGAACATGATGTGTTTAAGACACTTGGATTGCAAGGCTCAAATGTAATAGCTTAATTGGTAATGATTGAAACAATGTTCAAATATGATATGGGTTGATTGTGATAAAGTTTTGAAGGTGCATAATATACTATCTCAAATCAGATTATCGAAGGTATTAACCGTTTTTGCATGAGGATTGTTGAAATATTCCATTTGCTGACATTTCAAGTTAGGTAGTCATTACAAGATCATATCAAGAGGTAGAGTTTCCCTTCAAGGTTGAAAGTTGAAGTGAAAAACTTGTTAAAACATAGACTACTTGGATTGAGGAACCAAACCATGTTGCTTAGGTAATATCTAATGAATTTGTTACATGTCTCTCTTGATAAGGAAAATCCTTGATTTGTTCAAGGATTGAGATTCTTTAGTATTTGAACATTTGTATGTGAAAAGAAAATCTTGCAGATGTCAAAGAATGCTAGACTTGTAAGAAAAAGTACAACGAATGATGAAAGTCTTAGATGTTTGGATATCTAGGGTTTGTGGACATAGTATGCAAAAGGTTTGAATAAGAAAAACCCTACGGTTTAGGGACAAAACCCTAAGATTGGATGTTTCTGCTGAAAAAAAGAAAAAATAAACCCTGCAAGGGAAGTATGACATCATGATGATGATAAGATGATAAAGTTGCAGATGGATGCAAGAAGACTAAAGATCAAGAGGGAGCTGACATTCTTCTCAAAATATAAGTCTTTTATATATGTTAATTAGTATTGTTGCTTTTATTAGTACTTAGTCTCTTGTCATTGAATTCTTTGCTTGGTTGTAATTGTTCTTCCATGCCCCCCTAATGAGGATCGCAGGTACATAGTGAAGGCTACCAATGCTTTGGCAACAGAGGGAAGAACAAAGTCAAGTTGTGACAAGAAGATTCTCCCAAATATAGGGATATGTGATGAGAGATATTGTACTAGATAAGATTATGGATTCAAAGGGAGTAGACAGATCAACAAGATGGAAGAATGCCTTGACCTATGCCGAAGAGGTTAGTGGTGAGTTCCAAAATAACGTATGATTGGATGGAAAGAAGTACAAAGCAAATGATTACCTCAATAAGAGAAAAGATGACTATAAGAGGACATTTTGTTAGGAAGAAGTGTACATAAGAGCTACCTCAAGCTTGTGAGGTACATGATACTTGTAAGTAGAAAGAAGGCTTTCTACAGGCTCCTCAAAATTAATATACTTGGATTAATGGATCAAGGTTGACCCTACATGATTTGTTGACGAAACCAGAAAAGCTCATGTGTTAGAAGGAGCAACATTCACTGAAAGGATTTGTTTTAAGAGGAAGTAGTGCAGGCTTTTTCAAGAACCCTTGCTTTAGCTTCAAAGGGAGTTGATCTCTAGATTCAAAGTAAAGGATTTTGACTAGATAATCGATGCACTTTAATAACATCAGTGGCAGAGGAAGCAACTATGTTTTCCATAGCAGGACATGTTCCAGAAAGAACACACAGTTAAGGTAGCTAATGTGATCAAGATGATGGATCAAGTGAAGGAAGAAAATCAGTTTATCGTTGAGCCAAAAGTGTAGCTCAACATTTTTTGAAGTACCAACATGATATTGTTGGTCATGACACAGTCAATTATGGTTTGAAAGATGTATCAAACAAAGAAGTACAGTTGTAGGAATTCACTTGGGCAAGGAATGCTAAAAACAGAGAGAGTTTGTATATTGCTTCAGTTTGGGGTCCATTATGATCTTTTGGATAAGCAAGAAGCATAAATTTGTTGCACTCAGTGGCCCAGTATATTGTAGCTTGGTTGGCAAGTTGAGAAGCAATGTGGTTCCAACTTGCAAAATTGTTTGACCAGGTGCAAATGACAACTTGATGACAGGTCGAGGCAACTTGAGATCTAGTAGTAATACACAGTGTAGGAAAAGAGCAGTGAAGCTTGAGTATATCTCGATTCTCCACTAATGAGTAGACAACTGATATTCTGACACTTCAAGGACATACTTGTACTTGTGGAGATTTCCCCTCTCATTGAGAGGGAGTGTTGATGTGATTGCAATATGGATGAGGGACATTCTTCCTAAGTCAAATATTTTGGCCAGGATGAGGAAGAATCGTCTTAGAGGCCCATATTACTCCCCAAGTGGGTTGAGTGAGTTCCTATTAGTATAAAGACCCAAATTACTCCCCAGACAAGGTTGAGTGTGGTCTCTTAGCATTGAGACCCAGATTACTCCCCATATAAGGTTGAGTGTGTTATCTCAACATCAAGACCTAGATTACTCCCCATATAGGATTGAGTGAGGCCTATACCTAGATTATTCCCTAGGTAGGGTTGAGTGAGGTCTTTCAACATCAAGGTTTAGAGTGCTCTCCAAGAGGGTTGAGTGAGTGCCTGTTAGTACTCTGTAGGAGGGTTGAGTTGCTCAACACCTTAGCCTAGTAAGAGACCTTTGGACCAAAATACTCGGTGAGAGTGTGTCCCGAGGGTTTCACCATGAGTCAAAGAGACTAACAAGGATGATGGTGAACCTGACTAAACTGTATACGATATGTCATGGTGACTAGTAGATGTTGATGATCTGCCATGAGTCAGGAATTGACCATGATATAACAACTAGTGGAAGCTGATGATTGAATGTTGATGTTGATAATTTACCATGAGTGAGGTAAACTATGGTAAGTAGATGATGATGCTGATGGTGATGATGAATTGATATAACCTTTTCTGAGAGAATTTTTTCAACATGAGAGCATGTGGGTAGTCATTATGAATTCCTCCCTAGTTAAGAGGAAGTGTTGATTTTGTAACTATGGTCGGTCTTCTAATTAGTATTTTTGGTCCTTGATGTATTTGTAAGCATGTTATTCATGTCATTTACAAAAGAAGAATTTTGAAAAATTAAATTTGAAAATTTGTGGCTCCAGATTTAACCATTTCGGCCTCCTCCTAGTTAAGTTAGCCCCTCCAAATATTCAAGTTGGCCCATTCAAAGGAAGGTAACCATTCGGCTCATTGAAACACTATATATTGAGGCATTTGACCTCTTCTCCAAGATGAATCCAGATCCTATGTGATATATCTCATTGAGGCTAGCAAGGAGGCTAAGAAGGCAATTTATCTCTCTCCCTCTTGAAGACAATTCACATCTCTTTGTTAAACAAGAAATTTGAATATCTCTCTCTCTCTCTCTCTCTATTGAAGATCTCTCTATCAAAGGAAGTTCAAACCTCTCTCTGCTAAAGGAAAGTCGGATCTCTCTCTGGAAGGCTATTTGCATCTCTCTATTGAAGGTTATTCACAACTTTGTGTTGAAGCTTCATATTGAAGGACAAACTTCTGTGGTAAAGCCGAGTTGCACGACCAAATCTACGTATGAGAAAGGAAGGCCAAGGCTCTGCCCTACAAGATTATACCAAACCGAATTTATTGGGTAGACCTATGACTTGACTATGAAGATGGACCAGATTTAATTAATATGTATCTCTATTAAATTGAGGAATTTCTCTATTGAAAAAGTAGTTAGGTTTTTCCCTAAATGGGTTTTACTAAAGTAAACTTTTATGTTTTAGTTTTTCCCTAAATGGGTTAAATGGGTTTTACGGAGGTAAACTTTTATGTTTTTTTGTTTCACTGTTGTTGATATTTTCTGTGTAATTACCTAATGATTGAATCATGAAAAGAATGTGTATAAAAACTAAAATCATATAAAGTAATTATTAGTATAGAGAACACCATAAAAATCAACTTAGGGAAGACCAAATCAGATTATTTCCTTAGTTTCGAACTCTGCTATTCTGGTTCAGTGTCTCTGTGAAGGGACTCAAATCTCGTTCCGAGCTCAGACATTCTGCTCGAATTGTCGTTTTGTTCTTCAATCTATGGTGTATCGACTGTTTTATCACCATATTCGATGGAACATGCATCTTCACAGGTAATCTCAGACACTCAGCCGAAATTAGTTTTCTTTTGCTTAATTTGGAACGAGTACCGTAGTGTTTGATGTGCATTGTTGCAGATCAAAATTGAATCCTTGAAACTGTGTTTTCCTAGCATTCCGAGTAAATGTCGATGTCTTGGAGATTAAATTAGAGGTCAAAGTGTAGGATTTGTTCTGTCGTTTGTAAAGATCTGACTAAAACAATGGCTGAGGACGAGAAATTACTCAAGGAACTAAAGAAGCTACCATGTGAAGGCCAGCTTTCTCAGAAGAACTGGAAGGTTCAAAATGATGGCAATATTGACCTTGCCGCTCTCTTGGAAAACATTAAAGATCCTAAAGATCCCCGCGTTAGAGAATTTGGTACGTTTCTGGCCAAATCCAACGCTCCTCAATGTCAATTTAATTGTCTTTGATGGCGTGATAATCGAATCTTATGTTTTAGCCTTTCACTACATTTGTCTGTAATGGAAAAGGCCAATGTGGCATGCAATTATGTAAGATGTGGACTATTTCTCACAGTGTTCGATGAAGATATATCATATATGCATTAGTTGCTTCTTTAAATCCCTGTAATGGAGAATAAATCGAATCTGATTTTCGCTCTGTCACTATCATCTCCTGCAGTGGAAGAAAATGCAAATGAGGAACAAAATTATGTACAACTGGCAACCATTTCTCAATTTGTAAAATTTTATATGCATTGGATGCTTCTTTAAATCTCTGTAGTGGTGTGCAAACGGGGCATGAAATGACGTTCTCACTGTCTGTTTAAAAAATATTCATTAACGGTTTCTTTCCCTTAGATTCTCTCACGCATCTTGTTAAAAAAACCTAATTTATTTGATTAACTGATGGCCTAGTCTATAGGTTACTTTTTATGTAAATTAATCTATATGAGATGAGAATATATGTTGTAATTTAATTACAGATATAGAAACCGTGAATGTTGTGTCAAATATTGTATTTGATAATGTTAAGCTAAATTGCAGCAGTAAATTAATGGACCAGTTTTTTATGTTGATTTTGCTTTAATGGACCAGTTTTTTAAGGTTGATTTTGCTTTTTTGTTGTTGATGGAGTGCTTATAGTAAATCTAATGGGGTAGAGAAGACCTATAATAGATTATTAGACATTTAGAGCACAAAAAAACCTACATAATCAACCACCATGACCTTGTAATTTATTAGTTTATTTTTTCAAATTATTTGAAGATATATCTTAACCCTTATACAAATTGTGAAACATTAACATCAACTTGAGCATCTAATGGCATCTGATGATAACTCTCAATTTCCTTTATCTACTAGATGTTTGATCTTTTGTATCACACAAAATATAATGTTGTAATTGACTTCATGAACAGTTTAAGGTATAGTTAGTGGAAGAAAACCAAAACATTTCATTATCATTTCCCTTTGTTTTATGATACCTTGTTTTGTCATTTGTTTGCAGAACAACTAAACAAAACATATCTATAATCTTTGTTTACATAGAGTCTTTGGATATGTTCATCATTACATCTAGCATCCTATTATATGGATGAAAATTGCAGCGCTCATCTATGGTTAGTGTGCAAAATTTACTACATTTTCATCTTTCATTGCATTTTGATTACATTATCCCCCCTCTTTAGTTTAAATTCAAATGTAAAATTTATAGAAGACCATTAAAATTACAATTTATTTGTCATGTTTTTCTTTAATGGATAACAAAAAGCTATTACATGAGTCTTTTAATTGGTGATCGCTTTGATAATGAAGTGTTATGTATCATAAAATTTAACGTTCAATTCCTCCAGTCTACCCATGGGCCATAGGTTGGGGGTAGTGTGCTTCACCTAGAGTCATAGTGGTAGTGGTAAGAATCGACCCCATGTCATAATAGACATTTTATGGCTATTTTTGCACAAACCTATACACACAAAATTCATCTATACAAAAAAATAGTGACATGTCACCACATGGCTCTTGTTAAACTATATACGATTTATTTGAATCCTTTCTACCAAGTTATTTTGGTGATAGTTTAAAAAAAATGTGGTTCACAATCTTCATAGATCGGTGACCTCTACGCCCATAATGTGGTTCATGGTCTCCAGAGACTGATGACCTCTACGTCCATGGAATAATTTTTACTAGATAGAGCCACTCAAAGGGATCACAACCTATCGGCTCAACCACAAAGCTTGACCTTGAGAGTGTCGAGAGAATTAGACCGATGACTTTTCAATTGCAAAAGTGCTTTAACGACAAAGACTCAACCAACTGAACTAACCCTCCGGACCAATTATTTTGATGGTAATTTATATTATTTGGTTTAAAATTTATGATTTTAGAGATTGTTAGATGAGTATAAAATAGTTTGTATCTTAATTACATTTTAGGTTTTTTTTTTAAAGAATAAGATATATTAAAATTAAAATATAATAAATAATTAAATTTTAAGGAAATCATTATAAAATTAATATTTTTAAATTCATTTAAAAAAATGAACAGAACATTTATATAAATTAATACAACTGAAAAGAAAATTAGTAAGTCAATAAGAAACCATCTCAAAAAGTTCATAAGTCAAAGTTCCCAAAGTGTCAGTTTCAAATTAAACGAAACAATCAAAAGTAATCCAAGACAGCTATTGTGTGATGAATAAAAAATTATATCACATCATTAACATAGTTGAGGTAAAATTTTATACATGTATCCAAACTTCAGAAGTTTAGAAATACTTTTTTTTGGTAGGCTGATAGTATATTACATATGATTACATTGTTTACATTGTTCGCCCAGAAAGGACTTGAACCTGAACTTGAACCTGAAACTTTGGGGGACCACCGGCTTGCTCACACGACCATCATTGATCAAGATGCCTCACCCGAGCTAAATTTATAAACACTTCAATATAATCAAGATTTTTGATATATCAATCCATAAAATTTGACATGGAATGGTTTATGAATAATTAAAGTGCAACAAAATTTATATATATCTTGATTAATCTAATTATTTAAATGATTTTTTTATTTGAGAAACTTTTTTATTATATTAAATCAATTTTAATAAATAGTTAAATGACAATGCTATTGCAAACGCTACATTATCATGTTGCAATAATATGCTAAATTTGTAAACTTGCCATTCAAATCTTTCAATATAAGAAATAACACATACATCGCCAGTCAAGATACCTCACCGAGCTCAATTTATAAACACTTAAATATAATCAAAATTTAGAATATCACCATAAAATTTGACATGAAAGGTTTATGAAATAATTAAATTCACAAAATATATATATTTTATTAATCATATTAAAAAAAATTTTTTTTTTGAGAATTTATTATTATATTAAATAAATTTCAATAAATAGTTAAATAACAATGCTAGTGAAAATACTACATTACCCTATTGCAATAATATGTTAAATTTGTAAACTTTACCATTCACGTCTTTCAATATAAGAAATCAAATTTCATTTTTAACTGATTTGAATATGTGAGAAACACTTTTATGTTTGAACCTTGAGCATATATTGTTAGGAAGAACCTATAAAACATCTACATTCTTGCTAACTATATAAACAAGACAACAATGCTTTGAATAATCTCTCAACGATTGAGTTATGACAAATTTATTTACAACGATGACGATGTTCTCAAATATTTTCATTATTAGAACAAAGAAACGTAGAGTTTGTGAAAGCTTGTAAGTTTCATCTAAAGAGAAAAACATAATTATTAATGATTATGGTGCCACTTAAGGTTTGCTCCATTAACAATCCACTAACATCATCAATTATGATGGCCATGTTCTCAAATATTTTTATTATTACAACCAAAAAAAACTTAGTAGAGTTTGTGAAAGCTTGTAAGTATCAATTAAAGAGAAAATCATAATTATTAATGAAAAAATTAATATGGCGTCACTTAAGGTTTGTTCCATTAACAATCCACTAACATCATCAATTACAACTATGATGATGTTCTCAAATATTTTTATTATTACACCCAAAAAACTTAAAGTTTGTGAAAGCTTGCCAGTCTCATCTAAAGAGAAAAGCACAATTATTAATGAAAAAATTAATATGGTGCCACTTAATGTTTGTTCCATTAACAATCCACTAACATCATTAATTCAAAGGTTTTAATGCATAATAAAAACAAATTTTTATTATTACAACCAAAAAAACGTAAAGTTTGCGAAAGCTTGTAAGTCTCATCTAAAGAGAAGCACAATTATTAATGAAAAAAATAATATGGTGCCACTTAATGTTTGTTCCATTAACAATCCACTAACATCATCAATTCAAAGATTTTAATGCACAATAAAAACAAATTTT
Organism: Pinus taeda; assembly: GCA_000404065.3. NCBI lineage: Eukaryota > Viridiplantae > Streptophyta > Pinopsida > Pinales > Pinaceae > Pinus > Pinus taeda. The sequence continues at coordinate 34,020 of APFE030741291.1, forward strand.
TATTATTACAACCAAAAAAACATGAAGTTTGTGAAAGCTTGTAAGTCTCATCTAAAGAGAAAAGCACAATTATTAATGAAAAAATTAATATGGTGCCACTTAATGTTTGTTCCATTAAGAATCTACTAACATCATCAATTCAAAGGTTTTAATGTACAATAAAAATAAACTAGTATTAAACGTTGGTTGGGTGATAAACCAACATGAAATGTGTATATCATCAATTCAAAGGTTTTAATGCATAATAAAATGAAATATGTATATCATCAATTCAAAGGTTTTAATGCACAATAAAAACAAATTAGTGTTAAACGTTGATTGGGTGATAAACGAACCTGGAATGTGTATATCAATGATTGAGATTATAATGATAAAAACAAACTAGTATTAAAAGTTGGTCTGGTGATAAACCAACATTGGAAATCTTATATGGATATGCGATGAATAATCTTTTTCTTTACCCATTCAAACTTACATGGTTAAACGCTCATTGAAAATAGTTATTAAATTCTCATTTCTAATTAGTGTTACTTAACTGACCATTAAGTCACTCCCATACCATGATTTGTAACTTCAAATCCCTAACCTATGAGGTCTCATGCACCACGACAACAACTTATGCAAAGCTACGGTTAGCATAAAAGACATTAGACAAACAAAACAACATGTCAAATAAATAATACGAGACACTAGCACTAGTTGCGTAGTCAGAGACCTTGATGGTTTCAAACATATCTTAGTGGACAATAATACTTTGCATATCCTTTTCGTGGTCTTTAAAGGAGTGTAACCCAAAGACAATGCCCAGGAAGGTTTGGACCCACTAATGATAAAGTAACCACCCGAGGAATGAGAGACACTAACACTAGTTGCATGGTCAAGTAGAGAATGAGACACAACACTAATTGCATGGTGACCTTGATGATTTCAAACATTTCCAAGTAGATGATAATATTCTTCATATCCTTTTGTGGGTGTTCAATGCATTATAACTCCAAAACAATGCCAATCAAGGTTGGGACCCACTAATGATTAAGGAAACACTCAATATTTCACCATAGCCAAAGATGAACAATGATAGTCACATCCCCACTCGTGGTCAATAATGATGGCTCAAAGGTGCTTGATTATTTATGGTTTATGCCTTTGGTATTGTGGCTTGTAGCCCTTGAAAGCCGTGATGATTGTCTTTCTTATTGTTATACTCTACACTCTCCATTGTTTTCGATTTAAAAATAATAATCTATTGAAAGGAGAAACAATATTGTGGAAGAGGATAAATATAGTTATCCTCCTTTGAAAGAGGAGGGGATTTATGTGCTAAGAGTATGGCCACGCCTAGTAGGGTAGTTCGATAGCCTAGCAGAAGCAATATAATGCCAACATAACACTACACTACCCTAAGCATCAATATGTTTTGCCTTTGTTATAGCTTGGTTCATACGCCAAACAATACCCCTCTAGACATACAACACATGACTCGACGCTAAATCTCATGCAAGTTCATGTATAAGATAAACTCCCTCTATCCTGGCCATGCGAAAGCATTATGCAAGTTTATATATAAGATAAACTATATCTAACCTTGGCCATATGCAGAAGCTCAATCATGGTCAACCTGAAGTACACATGAAGGACACATCTGGAATGGGGAGGTAATGCATGGCGGATAATGATGAAAGAAGGGCATGACCATGCATATAGCTTGACCAATTCCTCCCATTGCATGCCATATACACCACACCGTTTACGCTACTCCACGCCATTAATACCTGTCAGAGGATAGGTACAGCGCATTGATCGAAGAGATCTAAGGTCACGCAATCTTTAATGCCCGCATGGCGGATAACGACGAAAGAACGGCTTGACCATGCATATCGCTAGCACAATTCCTCCCATTGCATGCCATATATACCACGCCCACGCCATTAACACCTGTCGAGAGGCTAGGTACAGCGCATTGATCGAAGAGACCTAATGTCACGCGAACTTTAATGCCCGCATGGCGGATAATGATGAAAGAAGGGCATGACCATGCATATAGCTTGCCCAATTCCTCCCATTGCATGCCATATACACCACGCCTTTTAAGCTACTCCACGCCATTAACACTGTCCAGAGGCTAGGTACAGCGCATTGATCGAAGAGATCCAAGGTCAGGCAATCTTTCATTTAATACCCCATCTCCGACCCTTTACTCCTTTGGCGCTCATTTTTAAATTTGAAATTACAGCCTTTATCCCATCAGCTTTCAGTATAAGTGCTTTCGGCAATGACAGGAAACGTTGCAAAGATCAGGATGGTGGAATCCCTTAGCCTCTTCAGACCAAGTAGATATTAAAAGTGCAGCAATGTGAAGCTGTGAAGCAAATCGTTGCAGAAACTACGAGTAGATAATAACAGTGCAGCAATGTGAAGCTGTGAAGCAAATCGTTGCAGAAACTACGAGTAGATAATAACAGTGCAACAATGTGAAGCTGTGAAGCAAATTGTTGCATAAACTACGAGCGCCTCTAAAGCGAAACCGAAGAAGGAAGCACAGACGCTTGAGAAAGAAGCACACACAGAAAGTGTGGCAGAACTTGCTGGCACTATCAAAGTAAAAGAAAAAAGCACAGATTACAAAATGTTTCAGAAATTAGTAGTACACTTTCTTCGCCACAGAAGTCCGCTAAGACTTAGCTGCTCATATTGGAGACCTAAAGGCTAAGGCTTAGCTGTTCATATTGGAGTATTGGAGTCCTAAAGATGAGTTCACTTTTTTTCAATCGGCTTTTGTCTTAGACAGGAACAGTCTTGCGGACTTGCCTTCTAACATGATTTCTGGTATGATTATGTTAAGTCCTTGTTGGACACACAGTTTGAGAATTCTCAGTTATTTTGTAAACTTAGACGCTCTAGGCCAAGTTCCAATTAATCACTGCTAACATGGAGATCAGTAACTTACTCAAAAAAATAAATAGCCTGCATCAAATTGTTTTGTATGGTATTTAGAAGTCATTGTGGGTGAAGAGGCAGGCAATGCATCTGTCGATCATAAGGGGAAGAAGAAGAATGGAGTTGAGGTACCAAAGTAAGATACTAAAAAAATTCACATGCGAGAAAGACTAACAAGAGACAGAAGGCAATGCATATGTGCACAAGCGAGTTGAGGCAGAGAAGGTAGATACCCAAAGGAAGACATGTGAATAAGAGCAAGGGGAACAAGAAGAGTACTGAAAAGATAAACCGACAAGAAAGGATGCACAAATAGGTCGAGAACAGTATGATCAATTCTGTGCTGTAAGGGACGCTTCTCTCAAGGAGCTGAAGGATAGTATTCAGAGGATCTTCAAGGACACGCAATCAGAGGTCAGGGCTATGCTGCAGGGTTCTCCATTAACACTGATATGTTCATTTTCGTCTATCAAGTGATGTGATGCTTACCAGTTAAAACTGGACAAAAGTGCTTCCTCTGCTTGGTAAATCTCTTATGTCCTTGTCCTAATAGGCCTCTTGGAGGAACATATGCCTCCAAAATATCTTCCATACTGTGACAATCTTCTCATTGTTGCTATAGAAAAGTGGAGAACTTCCAGAATCTTGATTTTGTTATAGTTACCTAATTTCTAAGTGGACTTTCTTATTTTGCATTTCTGTTGGACAGTTCAGTGCTGAAAGGGACGCTGTTCTCAAGGAGCTGAAGGATGCTATTCAGAAGATCTTCAAGGACATGCAATCGGAGATCAGGGCTATGCTGCAGAGTTGTCTCCATCAACACTGATACATTTTCGTCTCGTCTATAAAGCGATGTGATGTTTACTGGTTAAAACTGGACAAAAGAGCTTCCATTACTTGGTAAATCCCCATGTCCGTGTCCTAATAGGCCTCTTGGAGAAACACGTACCTCCACAATATCTTCCATACTGTCACAATCTTTTGATTGTTGCTACAGAAAAGTGGAGAACTTCCATAGTCTTGATTTTGTTATAGTTACCTAATTTCTAGGTGTACTTTCTTATTTTGCATTTTTGTTGGACAGTTATGTGCCGAAAGGGAGCTGAAAGGGGTCCTCTCAAGGAGCTGAAGGATGTTATTTAGAAGACTTTCAAGAGCATGCAATTAGAGGTCAGGGCTATGCTGCAGGGTTGTTTCCATCAAGACTGATATGTTCATTTTCGTCTCTGTGAAAAATGGACAAAAGAGCTTCCACTGCTAAGTAAATCCTTTTTGTCCGTCCTAATAGGCCTCCTAGTGGAACACGAGCCTCTTCTTGGCTTTTATAGTTACCCCAGTTACATGAGTGTGTAGCTCATCCTTGATGTGCCATTTTAGTTTTTCTTGGCTTTTACGGCAACGCAGTCTACGTAAATATCTTCCATACTGTGACAATCTTCCGAGTGTTGCTACAGGAAAGTGGAGAACTTTCAGAGTCTTGATTTTGTTATAGTTATCAAATTTCTAGTTGGACTTACTCAAACTATTTTTTGAGTATCTTTCTTCTCTACCTCAACTCCATTCTTCTTCCCTATGCTCTTCACCCCACAATTGCTTCCAAATGCCATACAAAGCAGCTTGATGCGGGCTATTTATTTTTTGAAAGCTATATTTATTGACCATCATCTTAGCCGTGATTGACTGGAACTTGGCCCTAGCGCGTCTAAATTCTTAAACTGTATGTCCAACATGGGCTTAACATAATCATACACAGGAACCATGATAGAAGGAAAGTTCACAAGTCTGTTCCTCTCTCAGAGAAACAAAAGCCCATTGAGGAACGTGAGCTCATTTTCAGGACTCCAGTACTGATTAGCTTTCTTAGCAGACTTCTGTGGCGTAGAAGGGGTACTAATAGTTTCTGCCACATTTTGTATCTGAGCTTTCTTATTTACTTTGATGGTGCTAGCAAGTTCTGGCACACTTTCTTTCTGTGACTCCTCCTTCGCTTTGGAGGTGCTCGTAATTTCTGCAACAATTTGTTTCAAAACTTCACATTGTTGTACTGTTATTATCTTCTTGGTCAGAGGTACAGGGATTCCATCATTTGCCTGCTCTTTGCGACGTTTCTTCGCATTACCCCATCCCGCTGAAATCACTCTTACTACTGAAAGCCGATGGGATTACCGATGGCTGCTTCTGCTGTTGTGAGTTTGTAAGTTTTTTCAAATTCAAAAATAGGCGCAGGAGTGAAGGTAGAGATGAGGCATCAAAGATTGCATGACCTTACGTCTCTTCAATCAAATTGTTAACGGCTTGGTGTATATGGCATGCAATGGGCTTGGTGTATATGGCATGCAATGGGAGGAATTGAACAAACTATATGCATGGTCATGCCCTTTCATCGTTATACGCCACGCCTCACCTCCATTCAGGATGTAGAGATGTACTTCACCTCCATTCAGGATGTAGAGATGTACTTCACCTCCATTCATGATGTAGAGATGTACTTTAGTTGACCGTGTAGAGGCTCACTTAGGAATGACTGGGCTTCTGCATGGCGAATAATATTCGTCATATTACACATGATTGGTCAAACTTTCTGAAAAGGAATGTTCAATATATGTCCTCTAAAATGCTAATCCCATATGTTGTGGAATTGTTTGACGCAACGAGGTCTAGAGGCTTTGGTATATTGTTATTTACTAGGGATGTGCCAAAATCTATGGGATTTGGATGCGAAAGTAAATAGTTGTACGTTTTGAAATGAGATCTTGTTGATGTAGTTCATTTCCCTAATTTAGGGAAACTACCTTATGCTGAAGGCAACAAAATGAAGTATGTTTGCCACATGTTTGACAAATTGTCTCAATAGATATTGTTTGAATGGATCTCAATATTATAAGATATAATTTCGGAAAAACTTGTATTACAGCCATGGAATTTAATGAAATAATGTTTTCATCAATTGCTCAACTTCAATCATGTCATTCCAAACACGTCTTCATTTGGTTTCTCTTATATTGAATAACATTTCAAGAAATTAGAGATAAGTCATCAAAAAATTAGAAATAAGCCATCCCCACACAAACCAAAGTTCTATTCATAATTATTAATGCCTAGAAAGTCAAAACATTTAATTCGAAAAATAAAACGAGGGAGAATTATTATTGGTTTTGATATGTTAAACCACAATTATATATAGGATATAAATGAATGCATTATCAATTTTTTTCCCGTTTTAATTTTCTGTAAGCTTCTACATATAGGGATTTTGAACCAGGAATTTTGATTGTAACATTGCAAGGGTTCTCTAGTTATAGATTAAAAAAACAATGACTTTGTACAAAAGAAGGCATAACAACGATTTTAAGAGGATCTTCATCAAACGAGGAAGAATGAAATTCGATCAATTGCAAAAAGCATAATTATTTTCATGCATATCCCCAACCTTACGAGGACACTTATTTTTCTCTGGGCACTGAAGCCAATGAATACTCTTATTGATCCTACAGTGGAAAAGAATGGTGTCTCCATTGATTACATATGGAATTTAGGGGTTCTTTTCCTGCCATTTTTTTTTTGCAAATTATAGTACATGATTCTTTGTTCATTGCTTTGGTTGGTGCATGAGCATGTAATCATCTAGACCCTGCGTAAACAAAGATGTCATTGGGCGAGCAAAGTTAGAGATGAGGCTTGGAAAGAGACTCCTCGTTTTGACCTTGGCAGCTTAACAGCTAACAGTTGATTCTGCTCATGGCAGCTGACAAATTTATAATCACCCAGATTTCACTATTTTCTCCCATATCTTTATCTCTACAAAATTTATCCTTTTTGACTACATCTCTACATAAGGAAACCAAATTGCAAGTCATTATACCTTGTTTCGGTACGAATTATAGACTGCTTCTGTAACAGGTTCCACAATTCTCTCCTCACCTGCAGAGAGTATTATGTAAGTCTTGGATTTTCCAGACATAAATTATACAATTCTCTTGGAAGAAGTCAAGAAAATAATAAGCGATACAGATCTGATACGGGATGAAGACTTACATGTATTTTGAAATGGTGGACTCATAAAAGCATCCATACTTGATGAGAAAAATGTACGACCAGAAAAACTTCCTGAAAAGGGCAATTGATATATCATCTTCTGAATATCCACATAAATTGAACTTCAACTTCCAAACAAATTCAAATATTCAGAAAAGATGCCATACCTTGGTTATTTGGAAACTCTGTATTTGACCCTGCTGTCCTCCGAGTCATGGGAAACTGCTCAGTAGGTCCTGGCAACTTTTCTAAACTTCCCATGTGTAAAAAGCCATTCCCATCCAGACCACCTACATTACAGGCAGTGAATGGCCCACCCAGTGACATTGGTGGGTTAGAGGAGAACGCTTCAATACTAGGCACTGCAGAAGCTTGATTGAAACTCATGTTTCTCATGGATGAGGCATCCAATGAGGATGGTTGCATGAACGCAGGCACTTCCATGGCCGTTTCAACCTGACTGCTGTAAACAATTGGGTCAGTTTTCAATTGGTAGCTTCAAATGCAGGGTATAAAAAGAGCGTTGAATCACAGAAACATGTACATAATAACGAGAACATAATCTAGCTTTGAGATCTTACTTTCCAAAATCATCACGTGAGAAATGTGTGATCTGGTGTGTAAGCTGAGTAGAGAACCCACTAGAGACAACATAATGTTCCTTGCTTGTTTGGAGATGTGGTTGTTGAATATCTGGTAAGTATGAGTACATGATATTTCAATAAGATTCTCAACGCAGTGGTTGCTATGTCATTAAAATTTTGTGAAAAATAACTGAGTGCAGCAACTAAACAATTTTGAAAAGCTAGTTCCATGCCAAATCCTGGTTGCACGCATCAAATGCTTTACAAAATTCATCTGTTCAAGCATGGAAAAATTGAACATAATTAAGGATGGTTAAGTACTTACTAAGCTCAAGTCTTTGTGCATCTACTTTGAAAACAAATAGAGATAGGATATTGGTTGGTTACCTAGTGCACTTTCCATCACTATGAGCCGGTGTTGTTGCTCAAGCAAACGGTTGAATAACAAAATCTGCTCTTTTACTTTCAACCATATGTAGTAATTCCTGAAAAATTCATGATTTTCCCTCTCTAGCCTTTGCCACACTGTAAAATTCAATAACAATTTTCATGTCAAGTTTAATGACACAAGCAGAACATTTAAGTTTCAACATAGTTGAATCTGATTCAGAGAAGCATGACATGGATTTCTTTGACCTCGTGCGTATAACAGGTCCTGTCCTAATGTTGCTTGAGCTTTCTGGAGATAAACTCTAATTTTTTTTAAATGTTCAACATTTCAAGTGGACACTCCACTCATCATTAGGAACAAATAAAGCATAAATAATAATAGAAAAAAGTGCTAAAATTAAGATTAATATTTAATATTTATAGGGTAAAAGTTAAAATTAACCATTGTGGAAAATAGTTGCAATTATTTTTTTGTAACTCTTTTCAACACCAGTTAATTTTTCCTTTCTATTATTATTTGTCCCTGATGATTAGTGGACTGTCCACCTGAAACATTGGATGTTTCAAAAACTTTTACACAGTTGATCTCTAGAAAGCTCAAGCAACATTGAGACTAACTGTAAAAACCTACATACTCAGGTCCTGTTCTGCTGAAACCGAGTGCATTGCAGTGGAGAAAAACATAAATATTCCATATGGTACATTGAAAGATAGAAGTTCCAAAGATAGCTAAAAAGTTCAACAACGAAAACTTGCCTAGTTATGACCTGTTACTGATAATCAATATTCAGGTAGATCCTCAAGATGTGAGACAAGCTTGAAAATGTTGAAGTGCTTGGCAGGTATTCAAATCTTAAGAGGAGTTTATTCAAATTTCAACCTATGGACCAATTCTATAGATCCTAAATATTTTTCAAAGGTTGAATGTTGAAGTGCTTGGCAAGTAATCAAATCTTAAGAGGAGTGTATTCAACTTTCAACCTATGGACCAATTCTATATATCCTAATATCTTTCAAAGGTTGAATGTTCTCAAGTATAATACCTTTTATATGACCCGAAGCTCTTTATGACAAAGATGAGTACAGGAACTACGATTGAAAACAAGAAAAAAATATATGTAATTTTTTTCTTCTGGATATTAAAAAAAAGGACATTGCAAAGAGATTAATCTGAAATCTAAACGTAAAACTTATTTTACTATGTTGGGAAAAATTCAAGTGCAAAACAACAGCTAAACGAAATGCTAATACTGAAGCTCAGGCTGTGAATATTTCAACTTGCATCATAGAAGTTCCCAACTGTTGCAGCCCTAAGTTTGATTAATAGAAAACTGTTCATTAATCCACAAGTAACTTTTGCGGTGTATACTTTGATCAGTGAGAGTTTAGATGTTGATAAAAAGGGAGATATTAGCCTCAAAAGCATCTCCATGCTTGGCCATATTAAGTGGTTGGATCCACTTTACATATGTAGGGCATTACAAAGAAAGGCGTTTACATAGACCATTATGTTAAGTTGTTAAGAAGTACCCAAAAGTCCCGGATATAGGAAGGACCTGGACCTATAACATCAACTGGAACCTGGAGGCTGCCTAACAGCACTGCAAAACTACTATAAATAGCCCTCTTCTAACTTCAAATGCTCCTAATTATATTTACATGCATTGATGAGTACTTATTTTGCTATAAAAGGGGTTTATTGGCAGAGAAGTGACAAACTATTCTAGAAGTGTAATGATCTGCTTATAGTGGCTGTTTTTTTGGAGCCTCTCATATCATCTATTATGAGCTTTCACTCATGACAACTGCAACTTGGTCTGGAAATGCTGCAGTTGGGTTAAAGCCTTTGGGGAAATTTCTTCTATTCTGAGAACTATTCTTTCATTTTGTTCCTAAAACACAGCTAACTGCAGTAAAACCTCAGTAGCATGCATAATAGGAAACATTTAGTTGGAAATTAGATTGTATACTATAATGCTTGCATTATACAAGGGGTGGTTTGGACAAGAAAACAGATATAGGGTCAGGTCATTTGATTACATTCCATCCTTATTTTGCATTTTTGACAGAACTTGCATAACTATCTACCTACCTATATCTCGACTCTTAACTATATAGTGTGGATGGAATGTTTATATTTTATGGTGGACATATGGTGATGGTTCATGTGGCTTGTTTATTTGGAATGATTACGAGGAATATCTTGTGGATGTTTATTGTCGATGCACATGCTTTCATTTTCCACGCACAAGAAAATGACGAGTGATCCATTGAGTTCATAACTTTTCGAGATGATTTCATCATTTTGGCCATGTTGATCACAATAGTGAAATGGTAGAGCCATGCATATTCTCATATTGCTCCTATGATTTTGCTTAGAATTTGTCTTTTATTATAATTGGATATTATCATATCACCTGTGTTTCCCATGTATTGAGGTAATTTGAAATTCCAACTGGGCTGAGGGGTGGAGCCTATATAGAAACCCCATTTCTTATCTTGACTCCTTGCACTGTATGAAGCTGTGAAGTACTAAGTTTATGCTATCCATTAGTGTTAAAATTGGCAACTAGGGCCAAATTCCATGTGGGTCATCTTATTTATGGCAGCTGATATCTTTTTTGGATCCCTCTCATCGAGAGGTGTAGGATTGATCTAAAGATCATCCAATTCCAATAAGTATTCATGAAGATATGAATTTATTTGTGTTATGGAACAATTCGTCAAGGTCGGCCAGCAACCAAATAACCCCCATGTGTGCTCAACGTTTTAGTATAAAAGGGGGTGACTTGATAGTCATTTAAACACACACTTCACTCTTGATTTCTCTCCACTTGTTTTGGGTTTTAGTGGAAGAGAAGTCTAAGAGGAGGAAGCCTTAGACGTAGTAAAGGAGCCTAAGCTTGAAGTCTAAACGCAGTCCTAGATGATGCCCTAGCAAGGAAGACACAGTCATGTTGTGAAGAAGAAATGCCCTAATCCTCTACGCTATCAAGGAAGACTGCCCTCATCTATACGCTGTCCCAAGGATGCCCTAACCAACAAAGAGGGACAGAACAACGTGGTGTTTTAGGGTTGTTTCTAGGGTATGTTTGAGGGCTGAATTGCTGTGAGGGGAGGTCGAGACAACTCCCTAAAGGGCCGAGGCAAGGAGAGGCTGATTCAGCCTGCATGGAGGTGTCTTGAGTGCAAAATTCTTGAAGGAAGGGAAGCGTATGGTGTTGTAGGTGGGCCGCAGGTCTTAACTCTCTTTGGAGGGCAGCGTGGAGCTGTTTAGGGGCTATATATGCCCAGGACAGCAGCCAAGGGTGCCAGCACATCTTCAAGACTAGGCCGCAGCAAAAGGGAGATTGTTTGTGTAGGTGTATAAGGGTTGTTGCAGCATGCACATGCCCTAACCAGGGACAACAATACAACAAACTTGGAGCAGCAATTGCGATGTGTGTTGGATCTGTTCTTTGGGTCAGTTTGGATCAAATTGTTGGGCAGTCTGGGAATTAAATTGGTGGCTTGACATAGCAGCAATGGTACTTGGTGTAGCAAGTACATGGATCCATGAGTCCTATTATTATAAGGTGGTGAGATGGAGTAACAAATTCCACATGTCTATTAATTCTTCCAGCTTACCATTATGTGCAAGGACAATGTGGCACTGACTACGGAATGAGGGACCACTTCTGAGGGTTAAGTTGATAACAATGCATTACATGGACAATATTTTTTTGGAACATCATACACCATTAGTAAATGAGTATGCAATAACTAGCATGTAGGAGCCATTTCATAAGAAAAAGAAATACTACAACTCATATAAGCAGCCACAAAAGTCAGAGTAAAGTAATAGACCTTTTCAAAAGTATCCATAGTATGTAAAGAAAAAGGCATCAACGAAAAAATTCCTTAAAGAATTAGTAGTAGGCTCCTTTAATAAAAATTAGGATGGTTTGAATTTTGAGGTACCATCAATGTATCTATAAAGGATAAGTTTGAAGTGGCTTAGATAAGATTAATTTTGTAAATGTCCACAAATGACCAAGGAAGAGGTCATCTGACTAGAGAGTATAATCGCAGGTCAAAACAACCATGGAAGTCTTTAGATTATAGAACATTCCAATGATAAAATTTTGAATAAGAAAGATATGAAATATGCTAAAAGAAGGCAAAAAGCATGAGCTAGGTAAAGCAAAAGTGAAAAAACCTTGTGAAACTCAAGGTCCAAGGTCAACATCAACATATGAATGGAAATAAAAAAGAGATAGAGGAAGGAAAGGAGGCATCCTTGTCTCCATCAGTGATTGTGAAGAAATTGATACAAAGCTTAATGTTGTCCTTAAAGAGTGCTTGGGGTTGAGGGGGTTTGACTGCATTACCTAGGAGGTGCCATGGAGTGAAACAATTCATCTCTCTTAACATTTGATTTGGGTTTCTGTGAAAATTGTGTTTATGGAAAACAATAGAGAGTCAAATTTATCAGAGTTGGAAAGGAAAAGAACAGTGGAAATTAGAGCTTGTGCATACAGATGTATGGGAACCAACTCAAGTATCATCTCTCGGTGGCTCTCACTATTATGTTACTTTTATTGATGATGCAACTAGGAAAACCTGGATTTATTGTATTCGAAATAAATTTGATGTATTTGATACTTTCAAGAAATGGAAAACTTTGGTTGAGAATGAGACAAGAAAGAAGTTGAAGAGTCTTAGATCAAACAATGGAGGTGAATACTACAGCAAAGAGTTTGATAACCACTGTTCATAGCATAGAATTCACAGAGAAGACAATTCCAGAAACGCCACAGGAAAATGGTGTGTCAGAAAGGACGAATAGGACAATCATGGAACATGCAAGGTGCATGAGATTGCATGCAAGATTGCCCTTGCAATTTTGGGCAGATGCTATAGATATTGTTGTTTATCTAATAAACAAAGGGCCTTCAAGTTCCTTGGAGGGTGGTATTCCAGAGGAGGCATGGACAAGTAAAAAAATAAACTACTCATTTTTTAAGACTTTTGGTTGTGAAGCCTTTATCCACATCAATAAAGAAAATAGAACAAAGTTTTAGGCAAAATCAAAGAAATGTACCTTTATTGGATATGTTGTAAATGATTTTGGTTATCGCTTATATGATTATGAAAATCACAAAATCATTAAGAGTAGAGATGTCATATTCAATGAAAAGTTCTTGTATAAGGATCAGAAGCAGGGAAGAAAACAGGGAAAAGAAAACAAAAAATACGTAGTGCGTGAAAATCATACTGATTAACAACCACAACAACAACAACAAGCACAAAAACAACAAACACCTGAAAGTGGCATTAGAAGATCTACCAGGATAAGTAGACCCCCTGAACGATACTCTCTTTCATTATATTATGTATTGTTCACTGATTCTAGTGACTCAGAAAGATATGAAGAAGCAATGCAGGTAGAAACCAGGAAGAAGTGGGAGCAAGCCATGGAAGAAAAGATGGACTCCTTGATACATAACCAAACTTGGGACTTAGTCAAGTTACTTGCAAGTAAAACAACATTGCAAAATAAATGGGTTTACAGGTTGAACGAAGAAGATGAGGTAAACATAAGTCTAAGGTTAGACTTGTGGTGAAGGGGTTTGCACAAAAAAAAAGGGTCTAAACTGTGAATATACCTAATACTCAAGGAACCCCTATTGCAACAAACCTGAATCTACTTCACCTACTTGATTTTAATTACATTCATCAACTTATTCTTTTGAATACTGAAGCAAATTACTTCTGCAACCTACACTACTTAAATTTGATTACATGAAACAAGGAAACTGAGCAAAGAATAAGATACATAGGACATAATTATTTTTGGATAAAATAGTCCCCGGAAAAACCCAATGCGGGAAAACCAGTGCAAGAACTCTGAGGGTTTATTATTATGCAGGAGAAAATTCTGAATACAAATCTAAGATGCTTCAACTAACAGTCCTTTACAGAGAAATTACTAGACAAAAGACTAGTGAAATAATCTCACCTTGTCACTGGAGAATCAGGGACTGATCCTCAGCTCTGGGAGGCTCTGTGTCACCTTTTGATGGCCTCTACATCAAATTGCATCACCCCTCCTGGGTATTACGTTGCCTCTCTGCTCTGGATCTTTTGCTGACTAAGAATTCAAATTTCTTGCCTCCAGTCTCACACCCTGGCTTTTGGCACCTGAACTTCGAATTCCCTCGGTAGAAACTCGACTTCTCCTCACTAATTGCGTTGCCTCTACGTCAGCACTACGTAGGCCAGTGTCAACCCTCCTCTAGATGTCTTTCTATCCTCTCTCTGCCTTGTACTCTTCGAAAATTCATTCTCTCGGATTCTCACTACCCCTCTGCTACAAGATCTCTCCAATCGATTTTCCTCCTGAGAATTTCTCACCTCAAAAAATCAATTTCCTCAATCTCTCTGTGTTTCTAAATGAACCCCAAACTTCCTTCTTATACTTTTCTTGTTTAGACTCCAATGAGAGAGATTAAGTCTTTAATCAACGGCTAAGATTAAAACTTGACTTGATCCACCTTGTAGATCATTCTCGCCCATATTTTGATTAATACCTATTAATATTTTAATTTTCCTAAGTTTAGAGTTAGGGATCTCCATTAAAAATATTATTTATTTTAATAAAATACAATCCGAGTGGAGTTTCACCGAACGGTTTCTGGGTTCTTTAGAACTCATGTGTCTTAGCCTCTACACCAATTTTCAAGGCTAGAGCATTTCTGATGCTACAAAAAACCAATGTTGATAATATCGACAATATATTGTCGATATTTGAAAATATCGCGATCTTTTCGGCAAAACGATATATCGCCGAGTAAATATCGCGATATTTTCCGTTTTGAAAATATCGGCAAAATATTGCCATATTTTGAAAATATCGGCTATGTTTATAAATCTGAAAAAAATGATTTTTTATGCTTGCCGATATTTACTGATGTTTTGCCGATAAGATGTTTTTTGGACACTCGCCGATATTTTACCGATACCGATATTATCAACACTGCAAAAAACTAACATAAACTTTGATGAATTTTTTTCTCTTGTTAAAATGACTTCAATCATAACTATTTGAAGTCTAGTGTCAACAAAAGATTTGCATCTTGAGCAGTTAGATGTAAAGACAACTTTTCTCCATGGAGATTTGGAGGAAGAAATATATATGCAGCAACCACAAGTCTATGAGGTCAAAGGGAAAGAAAACTTAGTGTGCAAATTGAAGAAGAGCTTGTATGGCTTAAAACAGACTCCAAGGCAGTGGTATCTAAAATTTGACAGGTTTATGTTTGAACAAGGTTATACTAGATGTCACTCTGACCATTGTGTTTATCTTAAAAAGAAAAATAATGGCAACTATATTATATTGTTATTGCATGTAGATTGCATGCTTGTTGCAGAGTCTAACATGCAAGAAATAAACACGCTCAAAGGAAAATTGGCAATTTCATTTGCAATGAAGGATTTGGGTGCTGCAAAACAAATCATTGGTATGAGAATAACTAGAGATAGGAAAAATCACAAATTAACCAAATGATGTGTTTGAGGTGAAATCCTTGATGTTTGAGGTAAAGTTGATCATCTTTCTATAAATGACCCCCATGTTGGAAGAAAAGAATTGCATGGGACCTCTTAAGATCCACCACACCCTCACCCTCTTGATGGAGGAACTCTTGGAAAACATCACTGAAGCCATCCAATCATAATTCCCTCTTTGATTCATTAAGGGGCCTAATTTATTCTCTTTAAGCGGATAAATTGGGAATGATGATCTTTAGATGAGATGGAGGTTTTGACTTGCTCACGAGTAGTCACATCACAAGCTAGGATTAAATTAATTTTGTTTACTTAATCTTTAGATGTATTGTTATTCACCATTTTTTTCCAAATGGGAATTCATTCCTTATGGACAATGAACTTGGACATAAGATCCACACCACCCTCACACACTTAAGTAAAGAATAAGGTTTCTTGGTACCTTGGACATAAGATCCACACCACCCTCACACACTTAAGTAAAGAATAGGGTTTCTTGGTACCTTGGACATAAGATCCACCCCACCCTCACACACTTAAGTAAAGAATAGGGTTTCTTGGTACCTTGCCAATGTCATACAATAATTTACCTAAAAGTTACATGAAAAAATATTCAATATAATAAATATTGACATCTGCAAACCCCACAAAGAAGAGGAGCATGTTGTTGAAGAATCTAGGTCAATTAGATTAATAAGATTCTTCTTCACGATGATAACTATTTCTGAGGTATTTTTACTTTTCCTTATTCGCACAATCTTCTCTTTGACATTATTACAGTGCGTGTTTCTTATTTCATCAAATAGCTACCAAAACAAAAGAGACAAGAACACAAGATGTTGGCTTTCTGCCAGGGCCAAAACCTCTCACTCTTTGAGAGGAAAACCCGCACACAATTCTTCTTATAGAGATTTCAATTGACGAATACCAAGACCATGACCCTTGACTTGTTTTGCCACTCCAAGACCAAGACACCAATCCTCTTCTTTGTCACTGCTGAGATCATCGTCATTGTTGCACCACAGAGGCCATTACTATTGCACCACCGAGATCTTCGTTACTGCTACAACATCATCGCTGCACCTTCACCAAGGTCTTCACGAGATCTCCATATGAATGAGAGTTGTTCTTAGATTCACCAAGATCATTATTGTTTCATCATAGTTGTGCCTTCCCCGAGATCATAAGCGCACTCCTGAAGTTATCACCATATCAACAAGGTCTCTACCTTATTTTCATCATGACTTTATAATATGTCTTTATCACTGTACTGAGATCTGCATCATGACCTCGTCTTCACTAGGATTATAACCAAGACCATGGTTGCCATTATGATGGAGTCTAGTATGTCGAGAGTGTCTTATTGTGGGATCACAATTATGTCAAGACAATGATCATTACTACTATGAGACATAGAGATGCTTGATTGAATTCCTTATGATTGTAATTACTTGCACCATGATTATGCCTTAAATTGTAGAGACATACTGCACCCATCTGAAACACTGTACTTATGTACACAACCGAAACACTATAACCTTGTACCTTATTCGAAATACTGTACCCTGTAGTTCATCCGTAATTTCAGAGATATCTGAGATCTTGTACGACCCTTCCTCTAGCTAAATCGAATTGCCTTCTGGAGGTCATTGTGCAGCCCTTGCGCAACCTCTTTGTGGCTATCTCTACCTCTCTCCAAGCTACTCTCCGGCATTGGAAAATTTCCTTCGAACTCACTTCTCTTCCCCTCTCTGGCTCGAACTCTTCTAGTAGAACGTTGCTCTTTGGAAATTGAACTGCCCAAGAAAACTTGCTCTTCAAGTGCGTTCCACCATCTACCCATCAACCTCTTCTTATAATCTCTAATTGGGAATCCAACGACCAAGATTAAATCTTAATCAATGGCTGAGATCATTTTCTAGTCAATCCGTGTGAGTTTCTGGAGAAATCTCACCTTCCTCAATTAATTTGTTAATTAATCATTTTCCCTAAGTTAGACTTAGAAAAAAATTAATTACTGATTAATTAACTTAATTAAGGTGTCTCTAGATGTATTTTCCTAAAACTTTTTCCAGGTTCTGGAGTCCTAGTGTTTCATAGCCTCTCTGACAACTGTCGAGACTAGAACACCATCTGATGCTACAAAAACTAACACCAAGCAACAAAAGGGCAAACAAAAGAAGGAGAAGGACATGAGAAAAGTGAGATGCTTTTCTTGTCACAAGATAGGT
The DNA here is from genome assembly GCA_000404065.3 of Pinus taeda. Taxonomy (NCBI): domain Eukaryota; kingdom Viridiplantae; phylum Streptophyta; class Pinopsida; order Pinales; family Pinaceae; genus Pinus; species Pinus taeda. The sequence goes on from APFE030741291.1 coordinate 51,745, forward strand.
CACTATGCCTTTTAGTGTCCCAATAAGAAGGGAAAAAGGGTGTTGTAGCTTCAGCCGAGGTGGATGAGTTTTTCACCAAATTTCATATAGAGTTTGCTTTAGTGGTGAGTCTTGCCACTAGTGTTACATCTTCTAGTGTCTAGTTTGTTGACAATGGAGCTTCTTGCCATATGATTGTAGTGAGGGAGCACTTTACAAGTCTTACTGAGGATGATGTAGAATTGGAGGTGTGCTTCGTGATAATTCCAAGGTCAAAGCAACAAAAGTGGGGATTGTATCCTTTTAGAGGGAGTCATCACTTCCCTTGAAAGTGATAGAGGTTCTAGATGTTCTAGGGCTGAAGAAGAACTTGATTTCAGTCAAGTATTGAGGATAAGGGATATGTAGTGGTGTTCCGAGATGGACAGGTCCTTATGTATCCCAAGGGATCCAACATCACTTGTGCTAGAGTGATGAGTCCATAGTGGGAGACTTTACAGGTTTATGTTTCAGCCTACCAGAGCCTTAGTGGCACAAATCAATAATAGTGTGTTGTGCGAGTTATGGCATAGAAGGATGGCCCACTTGTACCATGGAGCATTCAGAATGCTAAGGGAGATTGTTACCAATGTACCATATTTCAGTTGAGCATCATGATGTGTGTAGGGGGTGTGCTTTGGGAAAGTGCACCAAGACACCTCTCTCGAGCAATGAGAGCAAGGTAGTAGGTATCTTGGACTTGATACACCTATGTCTTCTGTACCATTGAGTGGATAAAAGTATCATGTGACTTTCATTGATGACTACTCCAGGAAGACATGGACTTTCTTTCTGAAGACCAAGGATCAGGTCTTCAAGAGGTTCCAAGAAGTTAAGGATCTTGTGGAGAACCAAGCGGGGAAGAAGATCAAGGTCCTGAGGATAGACAATGGGGAAAAGTATACCTCCAATGAGATGAAGGAATTTTGTAGGAGTGCAGGCATCAAAAGGGAGTACATAGTTCCATATAATCCCCAACAGAATGGGGTGGCGGAGAGGAAGAACAAGGCCATAGTGGGGAGGCAGCGAGAGCTATGTTGCATGCTACCTTTCTTCTTATGGGTAGAGGCTTATAACACTGCAATGTATTTGCAGAACAAGAGTTTGCACCAAGTATTAGGGAGTAAGGCTCTCGAGGAGACTTGTTTTGGGAAGAAACCTGATATTGGGCACATCAAAATTTTTGGGTGCCTTACTTATTCACACTTCCCTAAGGAGAAGAGGACGAAGCTAGAACCCATTGTAGAGAAGGGTATCTTTGTGGGTTACAATGAGACCAACAAGACCTACCACATATACATTCCTGTACAGAGGAAATTTGTCCTGAGGTGGGATGTGAGATTTGAGGAGGAGAGGGCCTTGGGGAGTCTAGAGAGGTTGATTAAGTAGAGTAATAGGGCTCCTTAGCAAGGGATCACACCACAAGTTTCAAGATCTATAGGTTCACCAAGGTCAAGAGGATCACTGACTTTGGGGGTGACAGGATCACAAAGTTTAGGATCACAGTGCACATATACCCAGAGTACAGGTTCACCGCAGGCCACAAGAGGGGCATCCTCATTAGGAGGAGAGGCTCCAGGGGAGCATTTTCACACACCAGTTATGGAGGCTACTTCAAAGAAGAGGAAGCCAAGATGGCTTCGTGAGACCCTGCAAGAAGCATAGGGGTCATTGGGGAAACCCAAGTGGTCAGTGAGGAAGGGCAGACCACTAGAGAGGTTGGGTGGCTATGTGGCAGATGTTGTGGAGACAAAGCCAACTAGCTATGAGGAGGTTGCAAGCCAACAAATCTGGAGGGATGCCATGGTGGAGGAACATGCTTCCATCATGAAGAATGATGTGTGGAAGATAGTGTCGAGACTTGAGGGGAAAGTCAACTGTGACTTACAGGTGGCTCTACAAGATCAAACATGCTGCAGATAATAACATGGAAAAGTTTAAATCTTGATTTGTGACATGAGGGTTCTCACAGGTAAAGGGAGTTGACTATGAGGATTCCTTCGCACCGGTGGCTCGATATACCTATTAGACTAGTGATCTCCATAGTAGCTGAGATGGGGTGGAAGATTCACCAGATGGATGTGAAGACCACTTTTCTTAGTGGGGTCATATAGGAGAAGGTTTACATTGAGCAACCACAGGGCTTTGAGGTGCATGGGAGAGAGTCTCATGTGTGTAGGCTCGAGAAAGCCTTATATGGAGTGAAGTAGGAATTGAGAACACTCCAAGTCTCCTTTTTTGTTTCTTTGCCACCAACCCTACCTTCTCATACAAGGCAATCAACTTTTAACACTTCAAGCTTTCTCTAGGTTTTTCCCTCTCACAAATCCTAGCACCTTCCTCCCTTACATCAACACAAGTGCAAAGACTCAATACATGTTTACTAACGAGATGCAATGATCTAATGAACTTTCTTCTATGATGCTTCTTGTTGACCCTATATGGTTTGCATCCCACAAACCCTAGGTCTTCTTCTCTTGCCTCACATAATCACCAAGACTTGTAGGCAATGTTGCAATGGAATATAAAAAGTACATCAACATAAGCTCCAAGTCTTCTTCAAAGTAAGCATGACACCAACATCCAAGACTTCTTTAGCACTTCGTATTCTTGCTTTGGGTTTACATCAAACAAACCCTAAGTCTTACTCACTATAACGCTTCTCTGAGATAATTGCGATTATAGAATAACAATTACATCAATGGTAAGTAATGGCAAAGACTCTCTCCATCCTCTATATAGAAGAGATGAGAGAGGCCAACACAAAACATAAACTAGGTCCACACAAGAACTCTAGACCTATATCAACAAAGCAACCTTACATGGAGCACTCTACAACACAAGGATGGCAAGTGTCATACTAGTGTTTTACCTAACCCCAAGGTGTTGCACCCTCCAAGCATGATGGTCCTTTGGGTCCAACACCCCTCCTCTAAGATGTTGTGCTATCCAACAAGTTGTTTGACCAACACTTCTTTTATATCGTGGTTCTTCCCCCAACTTTCCTCATGGAAGGTGTTCCTCCTCTAGTTGTGTGTCAAGTGCCAAACGTTGCATAACATGTGTGCCAAGGTACTTACTTTCTCCAATGCGTCTTGTCAACATATGTCTCTAAGTCCACAACCAACCTCCATGAAGTATGTTCCATAACCCAAGCATTCTCAAGTCAAGTATCCAACTTCCAAGGTGTATCTCTCATGGTCTCATGCTCTTATGGCTAAGTGCTCTCTTCCAAGTGCCTAACACTCATCCTCCTAGGTAGGTAACCCTTCTAATCAAGCAACTAACTCCCCCATTGTGTGCACCCAATGGGTTAGTCATCATGCTATATAGGATAAAAATCTCTTAGGTAAGCATGCTATAGTAGCATTATATCCAAGGTCAAACATCCACTCAAACTAAGCCATCCATATGTCCATCAAGAATCACCAAGGGACTAAGAGACCTAGCACACTCCTCACTAGGTGAAATTTGTTTTGGAGTAACCCCAAAAGCTGACACCAACTTCAAAGCAAGTTCAATAACAAACCACTTGACATCATCCAAAACTACAAATGCTTGGTCCTAGGATTCAATTAATGGGTAAATAAGCATATGTGCACAAGGAATAGATACTATGTTAGTTTTTGTAACATTAGATGTATTCTAGCTACAAAATTTTGTGGAGATGCTAGAATACATGAGATCTCCAAAACCCAGAATCGTTTCTAGAAATTCCACCTAGAAGTGTCTCAATTAGATTATTAATGAAACCTCAAAGCCATTCAGAATCTACATTCCTAGTAGTTGGAATATAGTAGTAAGACGAAACATGAAGTTCATGGAGGACTGAGCTTCCAGGAGGTCTTGAGAGATGCCTGCTAGTGATCAGAATCAGTCAGCAAAAGCTCCTTTAGTCCAAGAGCAGGGGCAGCCATAGGAGCAGCCAGTGGGACAAGCAGGAGGATAGTCACAAGGGTCAAGTACTGTGACCAATACCAGTGTTTCCTCAGGGGTAGGAAATTTGGGGAGTTCTCAGCAGATGGAGCAGCAGAGGTAGCATGAGAAGGAGCTAACAGAACTTCCCACGACTAGTGGTCGAGCCAGCAGAGAGGTTCATCAGACATTAACGGACGTAGAGGAGTTTATTGGGACTCCTAGGACAAGCAAGAGACAATGTAGACAATCTAACAGATACCAAACATTGGTAGCTTAGGTTACAAAACCTTCCAACTTTTAGGAGGCCGCACAACATCAAGTGTCGATAGATGCCATGGTAAAAGAGTACAGCTCTATCTTGACGAATGATGTTTGGGAGGTAGTGCCCAGGCCAAGAGACAGAGCAGTTGTAGGTTCGAGATGGATCTACAAGATCAAATATGCGGCAAACTGTTGAAAATGCAACAAGATGATGGAGCTTAGTGAAAAGAAGTCGCCTTCACTAAGTGGGCTCGCAAGTTATTTTTGGTGCAAAGTCTATTTTTAGACATATGGATCATGGTCTATGAGTTGCAAGATGCTATATATGGATGATTGGTCATGTTGGTAAAAAAAGATGGACCTCTATTTTTAGACATATAGGCGGAGTCTATTTTTAGACTGCCAGTCTAAATATAGAACAGTCGAATGTTATTAGCTCTTAATAATATTTGGACTATAAACATTATCTTATCCTCTTGCGGCACTTCAGTTCGAGCTATGGATGTGGCACATGCAACTGCCAGAAGGAAATACGCTTTTCTTATGGGTTAGTTGAGCTATTGCATGAAGGACTTCAGTTAGAACTCAAGTGATTGAGTTTGGTGGAGTTGAATGAGGAGTTGATGGAGTTGTGTTTAGTTTGATTTAGTTGAACTAGTTGTATTTAGTCTAACTAACAAATATATACTAGTGATGAGTGGTGTGAATTAATTATTAATTAATTCACTAATTATTAACTCATAAATCAACTAAAAAATACATCAGTTAACTCAATGCATGGACAGTTTAGTGGAGACAAATGTTAGAGGTGAGTGAAAGGGAAAGACAGCTGTCAGTTGTGACTATAGTTGTGCATGAGATTTGCACAATCAGTGGACTGAGATTGCCAATGAGGATTACGTAGTGCAACACAAGGGAAATACGAGTTTGGATCAACCATTCTCATCTATTCTCATGCAGGATTGTGTAGTGGAGGCAGGCAAACAGCGAAGGAGATTTGAAACTGTGACTTGATTCAGATCTAAGCTAGTTTGTGTGTAACAGGTGGAGATAGTACTGAGTACTTGATAGGAGTATTGTACTATGTATTGTTACATGTTTTCAATCAATATAATATATAGATAGTTGGGGGTTTTCAGCTGTATGCTTTCCCCAGTACATATTGTGTTGATATGTGTGATTGATGTTTCAATGTGCGCATGCGATTGTTTCTTAATTCCGCAAAATTGATGATCAACGTAGAGGAGGTTATGTATTACGCATGCATTCTGCAAATAGTGTATAATCAGGATAATCTCTGTGAATAAGTGTTATATTATTCAAAATTTCTACATGGTATCAACGCTGATTGATTTGTAGAAAAAGTTCTACAGCATATCAAAGCGAGGATTGATCATCAGATCTATTATTTAGAAAGTGATTACGTTTTATTTCTTCAGGCAGAGTCTGTAATCGGGCCAGGTAGCCAATGGATTCATCCTTCTTTTGGAAGGTGAGATATCCGGTGAATGCCCATACAATCAATCTTTGTACGAGAAATACTTTGTTCTCACGAATTTTAGATCAGAAGCGGCTGAGTTTTGAGTTGGTGGAATTTGGATTTGCAGCAGTGTTTTCTTGGTGTCGAAGTTGAAATGTCTTTCAGCGGATTGTGGTTGGAGTATGCCCTTGAAGGCAACTCGAATTATATTGCATGGAAAGACAGGATGGAGGCAGTGTTAGATGACAATGGGTTGAAGGAGTTCATAGATGCGGATGTCCCAAAACTTACTAATGCTGCTCAAGTTGAAGCTTGGCAAAAGAAGATAGCAAAGTGTCGAAGGATTCTGTTGGAGGGCGTGAAGGATCACATTGTATCCAGCCTCCATGGAAAGGCTTCTCCATACTTGATGTGGAAAGCGTTGATAGACTTATTCCAAAGCAAGAGCGACTAGAGGAAGTTGACGCTCAAGGATAAACTCAAAAACATCAAAGCTGAGAAAGGAGACAGTATGCCCAAGTATCTCACGAAGTTCACCCAATGCCAGAATGAGCTGGGAAGTGTGGGGGTGACTATCGATGATGAAGACTTGGTGAGCTTGGCTCTTCTTGGTCTTCCGAAGAGTTGGCATTCCTATTAGGACTCTGTCAATGGTCGGGAAAAATTGCCAGGATGGGAGAGACTTTGGTCGGATCTTGTGCAAGAGGAGATCAGGCGGAATACCAGGGACGAATCTTCATCAAAGGCATCTGATGAAGAAAATTGCGCTTTGGCTGACAAAGCAAAGAAGGGGAAGAACAAGAAAGCTTCTAATTCCGGTGCAAAAGGCAAGAAGCAAGACATGTCCAAGGTGAAGTGCTTTCACTGTTACCAGCATGGACATTATGCCACAAATTGTCTGCAGAAGAAGAAAAATAAGCAAGCTACTGGATTTGCAGTGGAAGAGGCCTTAGCCTCGCAGTTTGAGTTGGATTTTTCGCTGATTGCATGCTTGGTATCAAGTGTGATGGGATCGGTATGGTTCTTGGACAGTGGTACGTCTTTTCACATGACAGGAGATTGAGATTTGTTTTCTGATCTAGATGAGAAAGATCTTGGAGTGCACATCGAGATGGTCGATGATGGTAGATACAGTGCGACCGGTATCAGTACCATTTCCTTTGAGAGGGACTCTGGTAAACCCTTCGTATTGAAGGAAGTGATGCATGTTCCAGGATTGAAGAAGAATCTTATCTTTGTGGCGATGTTAGAAGACAAGAGATATGATGTTGTTTTCAGCGAGGGAAAGGCTTTCCTGCGCAGTAAGACAATTGGAGAAACCCGGAAGATAGGGGTTCGAGTCAAGAACCTTTATCAATTGCATGTAGATGGCTGCACAACAATGGCATGTAAGGCAGAAGGAGTGGTGAGCCGGGATGATGGCGAGCTGTGGCACCGGAGATTGGGCCACCTTCACCATGAAGCCTTGAAGATATTGCAACAGATTTCTACTGGGCTTCTTAAAGGCACTCTTGCGCAGTTAGATCAGTGCAAGGGGTGTACTTTGGGAAAATTTGTGAAAGCCACCTTTCACGAGAAGGATAGTCGCGCCACGACGATCCTTGAGAGAATTCACACAGACGTGTGTGGACCTTTTTCAGTAGCTTCGACAGCAAAGCATAGGTACTATGTGATCTTTGTTGATGATTTCTCTCAAAAGTGCTGGATCTTCTTCATGCAGAAGAAGAGCGAGACATACTCAAAGTTTTGTGAGTTCAAAGCACTAGTCGAGAAAGAATCAGGGAAGAAGGTGAAGGCTCTTAGGAGCGACAATGGTGGTGAATTCATCTCTGGCAAGTTCAAGGACTTCTGTAGCGCAGAAGGGATTCGAAGAGAGCTCATAGCTCCCCATAACCCACAACAGAACAGGGTTGCTGAGCGAAAGAACAGAACAATCGTGGGTGCTGCACGGGCGATGTTGCATGATCAGGGCCTACCCCTTCACTTGAGGGCGGAGGCATGCAATACTGCAGTATATGTGCAGAACCGTTGTCCTCACAAGATACTTGGCATGAATACACCCGAGGAGGCTTATTCTGGTAAGAGGCCTGATATTTCCCATTTGAGGATTTTTGGTTCTCTTGTTTACATGCATGTGATGAAGGATGCCAGGAAGAAGCTGGAGCCGACCGCAGAGGTCGGGATATTTGTGGGGTACACTGATACGCCCCACAATTATCGTGTGTATTTGCCAGACAGTCGTAAGACTGTTGTGTGACGGGATATCAAAATTCAGGAGGAGAAAGCCATGAAGTGTTCGCTTGAGAGGGAGCCACACTTGCATGCAGATGAGGAGCTATTAGTTCCTAAGGATGAGCTTTAGGATGTGG